>JAQZBX010094217.1:0-12053 GCA_029593785.1 Cabassous unicinctus | reverse complement strand
AAATTATCCTACCAGTAAGTCTGAAACAAAAATAAATGATCTTAAGTAGCAGTTATTATGGTTCTACAGAAGTTGATTTCTGGGGCATTTTCATCAGTTGAGACCAAGTAATTAGTACAAATGCGCAGTCAACATAGACATTCAAGATTATCTGAAAGTAAAAGAATAATAAAGGATGTTTACAGTCTTTTCTTTTGGTTAATTTTTGTTGCTCAGCATCATATTATATACTTTTGAGATACATGTATGTTGATGCATGCAGCTGTAGTGACTGTTGTATAGTATTTAATTGTGTAAATATACCTCAATTTACATAAATATTTTACCACTGATGGAACTTTGTGGGGCTTTTGCCATAACAAACATTGTTGTTATCATTCTGCTATAAAACTCCTAGTAAAAATATACAATAATTTCTATAGGTAAGGTACATGTCAAGGAGTGGATTCACTAGACCATAGCATAAGCCCATATAGGTAAAGCCAAATTATTTTCCATAATGTAATAATTGATATTCCCACAGTGAATGAGCACTCCAACTTTTCAATATTCTTGCTAACACTACCTATTATCAGATTTTAAAATTTTAGCTTAATCTGGTTGAAATGAAAAAATACCACATTTTAGTTTTAGTCTGAATTTCTCTGATTAAAAATTAGTTTAAACATATTTTCATGCTTATGGAATTGTGGTTCCTCATCTGTAAAATGCTTGTTCTTCTTTTGACTATGTTTTTAATTGGGGTATTTTTTTCTTTCAGAATCATAGGGTTTCTTTACATATTATAAATTTTAATTGTCCATTAGAATAGCTGTGTTCCAATAAAATTTTATTTCTAGAAGAATCTGATTTACTTGGTCTTGAAGAATTGGGGAATGCTCAGGCATAAGATATTTTTAATGTAATTTTTTATTAGGTAAGTTGTGGGATTAAGGAAAAATCATGCAGAAAATACAGAGCTCCCATATATCCCCTATTATTTGTTAATATCGTGCATTAATATTAAGTACAGGGTTTTTTAACACCTATCATGGAAATTTAACATGCAGGCAGAGTTGAGAAATACTGCTATATCTTTTTAAAGAGAGTTGACATGTTTGAAACTCTGAGTCTTCCTCTATTTAGTGTCTTTTAATAAAGTTGTAACATTTTCCACACCAAACCATGTACATATTTTGTTATATTTGTTCCTAGGACCTAATGATTTTGTTGATAATGAAAATGGTAACTTTTTATCTTTCATTTTCTGTTTGTTGCTAATGTATAAAAATGCAATTGAATTTTTGTATAGAGATATTTTATTTGGTCCCTTGCTACAACTCGGCCTTACAATTTATTGACTTTTCTGCTTTTTCTTTTTAGTTTTCTATAGACAATCATAACATTAGACCATAATGAGAGTTTGTTTCCTTTCTTTTAACTTTATTTCTTCTTTCATTAACTTGTCCAAATGCACTGGCTGGGGACTGCAGTACTACATTGAAATGTAGAGATAGGATTCATCCTAACTTACTTCTGATTTTTTGATTTTTTGAATATGATGTTTGTTGTCATTTAAAAAATTATTGGGAAGAAACACACAGCGAACGGACACAGCAAACACAAGCAGCAAGGGTGGGGGGGAATAAATAAATCTTTAAAAAGCAAAAAAAAAATTTTGGCAGGAGCCAGTGCAGCTCAGTGGTTGAGCACCTGCTTCCCATGTACATGGTCTTGGGTTCAATCCCCAGTGCTGACTAAAAAATAATAAATAAATAAATATTATTGAGATATAATTCATATACCATAGAATTCACCCTTTCAAAGTATACAATTCCCAAAGCTGTAAATCCATCACCACTATCTAATTCAAGTATATTTTCATCACACTCATTTGCCAGTCCTTATTCCGCGCTTCCCCCAGCTCCTGAATACCACTAATCTGCTTTCTGTATGTACAAATTTGCCTGTTCTGAGCATTTCATATAAAGGGAGTCATATAATAAGTGACCTTTTGTGCTTGACTATTTTACTAATGTGATGGTTTGAAGCTGAATGGACCCTCAGAAAATTCTGTTCGTATAGTTAATCCATTCCTGTGGGTATGGACCTATTGTATATGGGAAGTTTTGATTAGGTTACTTCGGTTAAGGTGTGATGTTCGGTGGGTCTTAATCCTCTTACTGGAGTCCTTTATGTGAGACTGTAACTCAGAGAGAGATGGAGGAATCAAATGAAGCCAGAAGCTGAATACAATGAAACCCAGGGAAGAGAGAGACCAGCAGATGCCGCCATATACCTTGACGTGTGACAGAAGAGTCCAGAATCACATGCAGCTGGTCTTCAGGGAGAAAGCATTGCCTGATGATGCTTTAATTTGGATATTTTCATGGCCTCAGAACTGTAAACCTGTAAGCTAATAAATCCCCATTGTAAAATCCAACCCGTTTCTGGAATATTGTTTTTGGCAGCTTAGCAGACTAAAGCAATTTAGTTTAATGTTTTCAAGGATCATCTATATTGTAGTATGTTTCAGTACTTTATTACTTTTTATTGCCTAGTATTCCATTTATGAATATACCATTATTTATTTATTCATTCATTAGTTGATGGACATATGGTTTGTTTCCAGTTTTTAACTATTTTGAATAATTCTGCTTTAAATAGCCTTGCACAATTTTGCATGTACATATGTTTTCATTTCTCTTGGGGATATACCTAAGAATAGAATAGCTGGGTCATATGGCAGCTCTATATTTCACTTTTTGAGGAACTGCCAAAGAGTTTTCCTAATCAAGCTGTATTGTAGTTTTTGTAAATCTTTTTATTAAGTTAGGGAAATCTTTTCCATTTCTCATTTGATAATTTATTTCAAAATTATGAATGAATGTTGAATTTTACCACAGCTTTTTATCGGCATCTTTTGAGGTAATCGTATGCTTTTTTTCTCCTTAATTCATTAATGTATCATTCCTGGAATAAATCTAACTAAGCTATAAGGGTTTGAAATATTTATAGATGCCCGGAATTCAGTTGGTTAATATATTATTTGGAATTTTTGCATTAATGTTAATAAAGAGAGTGCTGTATGCTTTACTCATTTTGCCTTTGTCTTGTGTTGGTAACAAAGTTTATACAACCTAAAATTAATTAGAAATATCCTCTCTTTCTTTTCCTTTAAAGGTTAGTATATTCCATTTCTTGAATGTTTGGTAGACCATATCTGAAAAACTATCCAGTTTGGTGTTTTCTATGTGGTAAGAATTTTAAATTCTGATTGCATCCATTAGTAATTTTAAGACAATTAAGACATTTTATTTCTTTTAAAGTGAGGTTCAGTAATTTTCTTCCTTCCATTTTAACAGATTTTCAAAATTATAATGGACATTCTCTGTTTATCTTAATATTTATATTTATTTAATTCATTTTTATGTCCCTTCTTATTATCTAATGATATATACCTGGGGCAGGAATAGTGATTGCCAGCGTATATCCAGCTATAACTATGTCCTGGACTGTAAGGATGTTTGAAATTCAAGAAGAAGCAAATTATCAGAAAGTCTCATATGACTTCACTCTCTTCTGATTCCAAAAACAAATCACGCTTGTTAAAAAATTAAGTAATATGGAAATATGTTACTTAGAAAGTGACAGTCTCATATTTTCTTTAACCTAGATATAATTAGTGTTACATTGGAGTATATTCTTCTCTGATATTATTTATTTATTTATGTATATATTTTTATAAAAATTAGATCATACTAAATATATTGTTTGAAAAATT
This sequence comes from Cabassous unicinctus, assembly GCA_029593785.1. Lineage (NCBI taxonomy): Eukaryota > Metazoa > Chordata > Mammalia > Cingulata > Chlamyphoridae > Cabassous > Cabassous unicinctus. Next base: position 8,290 of record JAQZBX010094217.1, on the reverse strand, counting down.
GCTTTTTAAATTTTTTCCTTCATATGTCTTGGATATCTTGTCATCTTCTAAAACCTGGACTTTAAGAGTAGCTATGGTAGGTTGCATATTAGAAGGCCAATCATGTTTTATTTCCACCATGAACTTTCTCTTAAATATTCCAACTGACAGTTACCTCTCCTGTCTTTGACCTCTTTTAACATTTGTTTTATTATATGATCCTTCTACAATCTAGCACTTAATTATATTCCATTATCTATTTTCTTTAATATACTGGTCAGTTCAATCATTGTTTCATATAAACCAATCCTCTTGATAAAACTAACTCTTTTTCCCTTGTATCCCACCACTACAGTAAAAATGCAGTGGGCATTTTCCTACTTGTTAACTTTGTTTGATCTTATAAACCTGGGTTTCTTGAATTTAGGCATATAATTGATATTTAAATCATGGTCTCCTTAGATATCCAAGAAATATTTTTAGCTCTATTATTGAAGAAAGAAACCATGTTTTGCTCACATTCTGCCCAGCCACCTGCACATTACCCAGTCTCAATAAATGTTAAACAAGAAAAGCTGACATGTATTAAACATTGCCCTGCAGTGTATTCCATCTGCAGATGTCAGTATTTATTCTAACCAAAGCTTTCTCTGGCCTACAGTTGATTTTTGTAAAGGGATTCATCTGTTCATCTGTCCTTTCATTTGAGCCCAAATATGTTCATGGACAGAAGTGGAGATAGAGGCAGGAATATTTCGATATTCCAGATCATTTTTTTTGTTCATCAAAAAATGGAAGACTTATGCCTATTTTTTTAAAAAGCTTTTCTAGTAGTTTATGAACTTTCACAATACAACTTCATTTAATTGTGCTAATCAACTTTAAGTATTGAAGTGTATACCCACATATATAAATATATATACTTATACACACACTATATCTCTCACCAAATCATTTATCTATTTATCATCTATCTAATCTATCATCTTTATTTTAATGTGGTAGCTACCACTCACATTTTGTGGCATCTTTCAGAAACCGTCTCTGTTCTACACTTCAGAGAATGACCTCAGGCATGAAGTATCTTGTTTGAAAAATCTCTCTGCATTTTTTCCCAGCCTATGCTACATTAAACTGCATGTATTTTATTAATGCCTTTGTGATTTCCTTATCTTTCAAATGGCTGTATCACAGAATCTCTCTGTTACTGGTGACAAGCAAGTACTTTCTGCCATAAGAATTAAGTTCTGAATATGTCATCTTCTTAACAGGAATGCCATATGCATTTATGTCTTCTTCTCCAGTTATACATACAGGCTTCTAACAGGATTGTGTACAGATCATTATTGTTGAGGAATGGAGTAAATATCTTAGAGAAAAAGGAACTACAATTTGCAATATCCAAGAGCCTTCATAGCCAGCTGTGTGCACCACTGTTTCTAGAAGAGAGTTTTGAAACACCTTGTTCAGAACATTATCTGGAATAAATGCCAATTAATGATGATTCTTAAGTTCCCCTGGCTTATCTAAGGCATATATTACCATAATGAGATTTCAAAATGATTCTTAGTATCTGAAACTCTCTAAGTGAGAGTTCCTCCAGCAAGTGCCACTGATCTTAATCTACAACTGTGAAGCATTTTAAAAACAGAGCAAATTCTGGTCTACATGTCACCTGCTTCTTACAAATTACAGAACTAAATCATATGTATTAGCAAGTCTTCTTTGGAAGTCTTGTTGGCAAATTTGAAAAGAAAGTGCAACCTAAGCTGAGGGATATACTTATTATTTTTTGTTTAAGCAAAGCAAAAATAATAAAATTCTAGGAATTGTGGTTGTTTCAGTATTTTTTTTTTAGTTTTCTAAGATTTAAATTTATTCTCCAAATCTAAGGAGAAATAACTACTTTTAAAAAGGAAAATTAAACATGATTTCTGGTTATGCAGTATAGATTGAACCCATGCATTTACCTCTGCTTCCTCTTCTAACTCTACAAAAATAATACAAACTAGATTTAAAAATCATAATATTGAAGAAACACAAGTGGAGAAAACAATAGAGAAGATATGCAAATAAGATTCAGGAGCAGTTACAAATATAATAGATCTTAGAGAACTGAAATCTAAGTGTCTGAGAGCAGTGATTAGACGGGATGAGGAGAAGCAATTAAGCAAGTAAATTTTTGTGTCTAGAACATAGGAAATGCTCAGAAATTAGAATAACCAGGTAGCTCTGAAGGAGTAGATGTGGTAGTGGCTGGAAAAAAAACACGAAAGAGGCTTGTTTTATAGTTTGTGGAAGGAGCAGTAAAACCTCTAGGTCCACTCCCCACCATGATATAAAATGGAAGAGATTGAATAGAGGAGATTCTGGACCTGAGAATACTTCGCACAACTAAGAATGATGTTACCACAGCTAAATTTAGGTTATTATCTGAGTATCTATATCCTGAGTGATGGGATATTCCAAGCTCCTTTACCCTCTCAACCACTAGAATACTGGCAACCCATATTAAAATCCCAGGAAAGGGATTGGTGGATTTCCTTAAGGAAGGTTGATTGGTCCAAGAAAGATAATTTAGAGATACTGAGATTTGGTGAAACTACATGCATCCTATCTACATGCTGAGATTGCAATCAGCTTTTTAGTGCTTTATTCCTAAATAAGAACCAGCAGCCGAGGATAGTAAGATATTTGTGGAAAACTTCTAATATGAGAAATAAACCAAAAGAAACAAATGAAAAAGGGAATTCAGAGAAAACAATAACAGTGAAGTGAGCAAAACAGGATGTCAACAACCTCATCTTCATCATCCACATCATAATCACCATCCACCGAACATTAAAAGAAATCAGTAGAATGGTTGGAAGTAAAATCTGATGAAACCCCACAGAAAGTAAATAAAATGTCGGACCTAAAAACAATAGAAAAGATAAGAAAAGAAACCAGATCTGGAGGTCCTACCTCATCATGATAGAATTCTCAGAAGGGTATGGCAGGAAATCATGGGGAGGGGGAGTTTAGCAATAAAATAATAAAATAGAATTTCTCATAACTGAAGATAATGAACTTACAGAAGGAAGGCATCAAGCAAATATGATGAATGAAAAAGACCTACAGAAAGACGCATTATTGGAAAATTTCAGAGGACTAGGGCAAAGAGAAAATCCTAAAAGCTTCAATTGAAAGAACAAAATAAAACAGGTCAGTCTGTACAATGGATCTAAAATGAGAATGACATCAAAGGAATGTAGATGACACTGGAGAAATGCCTTCAAAATTCAAAGGGAAACTGATTTCCAACCTAAAAAAATTATATTCGGTTGAAGCATCAAACAAATGAGAGGTAGAATATATACCTTTTCAGACGTGAAAAAATTAACACTTGCAGCTTTCTCAGGAAGCTGCTGAAATATGTATTTCATAGTATTAAGAAAGGGACTGAAGATTCAAGAAATAGAGGATCCAACATAGGAGTTTGGCAAATGCAACCCTTAAGATGATGCTTAAGGGAATTCCTCATGTCCCAAACTAAAAAGTCGAAAGACAATATCTAAAACTAAAAATTACATGTAAGTATAAACATGTCATTTAGACATAGCAAGGTAATTAACAAAATAAATTACCTAAAAGAATTGAAAGCTATTAGACTAAGGAATGGTTCCTGATGTTGGAGATGAGGTGGAGAGGTAGATTGCTGTTTTTCTTTCTTTGAAATTTTAAGTAAATGCCATGAATTATTTGTAAATATAAAACTACATTAAAAAGAAATATTCTCCAGAATAATTCAGCAGGTTTTTAATGCATTACTCACTAAAGTGAGATTTTAAGCTAGGTATATACCAGTGATATAAAAGTCTCCTGAATAATTTTGAGTTGCAAAACTAAGCACTGGACTTTTAGTTTCAGTCATGTCCTTTTGAGATATCTTCCTATTGTGCCTCCCATAAAACTCACTGGTCTTAGTTGGCCCAAGTAGAAGGATGACACCTCTATAAACTGAAATTCCATTATTATAATAGAAAGACACTATTCCACTAAAAAATTATCTGATCTGTTCAAAATATTAAACAGAGAGGAAAGTAGAGAACAATTATGTGTAATAATTTGGATACTCTATGTGTACAGACTGTTGTAAAGGATGGTGTAAAAGTCATTCTAGAGTGCCGAAACTCTGGCAATCTTTGGAGTTCACTGCAGCATCCTCACATCCATTTTACCTAAAATGTTTATGTAGCGATTCTGCAGAAAATGTAGGAGATAAAACATAGGCTTTGGTATCATACTAGGCCCTGGGTTGAATCATGATTTGGTTCACTAAAAGGCTTTAGGATCTTGGACAAGTGATTTAACCATTCTTAGCTCCAATTTTCATTTGTATAATGGAGGAGAATAGTACCTACATTACAGAGTTAGTGTGAGGATTAAACAAGATAAAATATGTTAAGTGTTCAATGCACTACATGACCCATTAGAGAACACGCAAGGTTATTTCTTAGTTCCTTCTTAAAATCACTCCCACTTAAAATGTCTTATCAGCTATGATTTATTTTCTGTGCTGTTTGAGTCCCTAGTCACTACGGGGATGTTATTTCCTGAATCCTAACTCCCCTTCCCTTTCAAAGTTTAGGAAAATGCTGCAGATACTACATTTCATCAAATAACCATTTCCTTAGGGAGAATATAAGGGGAAAAATACAGTGATTGAAATCCTTCAGTTTTCAACATTATCAAAGACCATATAAGGAACAATTTAACATATACAGCAACAGATGTGCAGCACATCTTGACACAAATCCATTATTGATAAGAACATGCCATTAAAGCCATTCTAATTTCATCCTCATCTACTTAGGGAATGACTTTTGGGGACAATTTTCCTGGGCTGCAGTTTGTTGTCTAAGTTTGGTGTGGATTTCAAAGTGAGTCTTAGTATCTGTAACCTTCCTTCAATCAAGCACCTCTAATCTTCTTCTGCAACTGTGAAACATTTTAAAATCACGATATCTAGAGTTGTTTTGTGTTTTTAAATAGTTCTAAAGAAAAATATACATACAATATAAAAGCCATATATTTGTAAAATCTTTCTTTCATGCACCTACATTATTACATTCTTTACTTACAAATACAGGGGCTCTTTATGCTTTCTTGCTTCTACCTTATAATCCTCTCTCTGATACTTTTAATCTGTCTTCTTCCCTCTGTAGTCTATGAGACTCGCATTTACAAAGGTCTCTGTTGATCCAACTCAATAGTTATTTATTTGTCATGCACTTGGTTTCTCGTCCCATATTAGATGACAAAGAAAAGGATTGCCATTAAAGGACCTACACAAAAAAGAAGAGATACCTTTTAAACAGTGACACTGTCTGAATCCTGAATAGTTTTGCTTGTAAATAAGAGAGGCCTGGGATTTAATCTCAGCTCTTTCACTTAGTAGCTATAAGACTTTTGGCAAATTGTGTAATTTCTCTAAGCCTCAGGTCTTCATCTATAAAATGGAGAACAAACTAGTACTAAATTTACCAGGTTAATATAAAGATTAAATTTTACAATTTAGGGAAAATATAATAATATGCAACTCAGGGCCTAGCTTATAGTATGTGCTCAATAAATTTTAGTTATTATTCTTTTTTGTTATAACTAATTCAGTTTTTCTATTTAGATTTTTCCTTTTGTCAATTGTTTTTGGCTTTCATCACCCTTTATGTTTGTTAGCAGCTCAACCCCCAGAGGATTGGAAGTCATTCCAGTGAACCTCTGAAGAATACTGCATACAGTGCTCTTCCACAGTATGTCCTCAAACAATGCTGCTGAGGGTCATTGTGAAGGAATTCTTAAATCTCTATCTACCTATGACCCAATTATCTCTTAATCCTCTTCTTATATTTACAATTACTTTAATAACACCTTAGTTCTATTTTTTTTTCAACTAAGTGTTGCAAAAGCCTGCAGAGTAAGTGCCCCTATATATGGAATAGTTTAGGGTCTCAAAAAAGCATCTCTCCCACTTATAAATTATACTGTTTATTTTCTTGTACTTTTTAGTTCCCATAGAAATTTCATGCCTATTATTTCAACAGATCATTGCAAAATAGATTCTCCTTTTACAAATAAGAAAACCAAGGTTTGGAAACTCAAATGGCTAGTCCAAAGCTAGTCAGATATTAAGTGCTGAAACTGGGATTAAAGTTCCAAATCCTAAACAGGATTCTTGTCCCAAGTTTAGTGTAATTTTTAGGATGCATATATTACTCAAAAATAACGTGGTTTATATTCCAAATTTCCCTTTGAAATGAATAAAAATTACTGCAGATAAGGTCTATACAACCAAAATTTTAATATAAAATGGCTTGATTCTCTGTTTTTCTGTAAAATTTTTTAACTAGTTCAAGATGCTTTATTCATGGTTCATATTAGGGATATTACAATCAATCAGTTGTAATAACCAATGTGTTATGAATTCATACATAAACGCAAAGCACCTCTGCCCTACTGCACACTTCTTGATATGAATTGCAGTGTGAAGACTAGGACAGCTAAATTGTTACATTGAGCCTTCCTCCTTGGTGACTGAGTGGAACTTTGCATTCTGTAATCTATCCTTTTCTTCTGGGTGAGATATCGTTTCCCCTCTGCTGCTCACTTCCATTTCTTTCATTTCTCAGCCAACCTCATTTGCTCAATTGCAGTAAATCTCTCATTTCTTCTCCAAAGGGAAAAAATTAAGGAGAACAAATTGGGGATGACTAGATCTCAAGGATTGAAACCTTACATTCCATTTTCATTTCAGACTCAGACACAGTGATAGAAAAACCTTAGCTTTAATTTCCTATTAAGGATACAACACAGCAAAAAGACAGCTCCAGGAAATATCTAATTTAGTTAAGATTCACAGCAAGCCAATTTGAGATTTAGGGAAGTCAGAAGACTTCATTTCCTCAGCTTGCCTCTAGTTCTCTCTGGGACTCTAGGATTATTGACATAAATCTTGATCATCTCACTCTTTCAACCTGCACAACAGAGAGACAAATGTTTTCCAGCTACCACCTCCATAGAAATGTGAAAAGAGATCAGCGTTTCTCTTAATTGGTCCTATACAAGCCATAGAGGGTATTTTTTTTATTATAGGGTTGAAACACAACTAAGAATTTACCAAAATGAAGCAGAATATCATTAAAGACAAAAAAGTGGCAGCCTTGTGGACAATGCATATTAGTAAAGCCTGAAGCTATCTGTAAAAGAGTTTCTGGCTGGTATGAGGTTCTTTGGCAAGTGGGATGTTATTTGAACGTGCCAGTGGTGGGAAGGGGAGAGTGGAACCGTTGGTAATTGGAGAAAATAATTTGTACTGTTCCAATGGTTAAGTGGCATGTATTATTTTAGTACAGGATATCTGAGAAAGCCTTTATGATCATAATGGGACCTGAAAATACATCATGTAAAAATTGTGTCTTTGCCTTGAAGCACCTATTTAATTTAACTGTTTTTTAGCTGTAACTAAAAAATTCTGCTGGTAAAGCAGGCAGGTTCCTGGACATGGATTTGAAAACAGTTCACTGAACAGATTCCCAAGGATCCTACTGCACAGCTAGAGCTGTTTAATAATAACAGTAGCAGTTTATAGGAGAATGGACTGGGCCATGAAAATAGAGAATTGGTAGTATCTAAGGTAATAATAAACAGAGAAGTAGAGATGGCCTTTGAAATAACCTCACCTTGGGTTCTGTGGTATGCAAATAAAAGAGACAAACAAATCTATATAACATCTGTGATAGTGTTAGATTCTTGTCAAGATCTTGATTTTTTTCCAGTGCCTTTCTAAAATCCCTTCTAACTCATTCCCTCACTGTTTTGTCTATCCAAAGAATAACTGTAACTCAGGGGACATCCAAGGTGGCTGGGTAGGAAACAGCAGGCTGCACTCTTCCTCCAGAAACTGAGGGAAAGTAGGCAGGCTTGCTGGGCATAAGGAAAGCCAAGGTGTCACGGGGGCAAAAGAAGAGTGTGGCTGGAGAGTGGGGGGCCCAGCTGGGCACGGATAAAATGGGAGCTGTCCAGCCAGCCTAGGGGAATAAAGGAGTATACTAGCCTGACCAGGGGGAGAGGAAAACCACCCAGCTGGCCCTAGGGGAAGGGTGAACCATACAGCCAGCTCTGGGGGAGAGGGGAACTGCTGAGAAACAATCCCACAGCCAAGCCTGGGCCTAGCCTGCTTAGGGTAGCAGGGAGTAAGACCAGCTGTGGGGAGGGGTGAGGGAACATAGCCCAAGGTTTTTTTCTCCTCTGCTTTTATTCCTATTTTCTTTTT
>JAQZBX010094216.1:0-12085 GCA_029593785.1 Cabassous unicinctus | reverse complement strand
TATATATATATATATGTATATATATATATATATATTCCTCTTTTGGTTTCCCAGTCCATTGTAGGTACTCCACTTCTTTTCCTATTACTCTACACTGCCTTCATGAAGTAAATATTCATTTCACTAAGTCTTATAGGTCCCCTCTTCTAACTTTTATCAATAATACTATTATCCTTCTTCCTTTCTCACATCTTTTGATTCCTCTGGTCCTAATCTTTTGCCTTCAAGGGAACAGAGAGAGAAGAAAAAGTGTCAAAGAGAAAACTTAGCACATACACAGAACCACCAGCTGAATAAAACTCTAGAACAGAGAGAGAAGCTAATCAACTGAATAAACTCATCAAGATAAAATGATGACTAGAGGGCAACAAAAAATTACAAACCACACTGAGAAACAGGAAGACATGGACCATTCCAATGAACAAAGTGAAAACCAGGAAGAGATGCAGAAAATCAAATAACTAATCAAAGCTTTCCAAACAAATAACATGGACTAACTTAATGAAGTCAAGGAAGAGATTAAGGATATTAAGAAGACATTGGGATAACATACTAAAGAAATTGTAAACATACATAAAAAGATAACAGATACAATGGTGATCAATGGCACAATCCAAGAAATCAAAAAGACACTGGTTTCACATAACAGTAGATTTGAACAGGCAGAAGAAATAATTAGTGATGTGGAAGACAATACATCTGAAATAAAACAGATAGTAGAACAGAAAGACAAAAAGATAGAAAAAATTCAGCAGGGACTCAGGGATTTAACCAACAACACAAAGCACACAAACATATGCATTATGGGCATCCCAGAAGGAGAAAAGAAGGGAAAGGGAACAGAAGGAGTGCTGAAGGAAATAATGGCTGAAAATCCAACCCTACTGAGAGAGATGGATGTGCAGAACCAAGATGCACAGCACACCCCAAACAGTATAAATCCCAACAGGCCAACTCCAAGACAAATACTTGTCAAAATGTCCAATGCTCAAGACAAAGAGAAAATACTCAAGGCAGCAAGAGAAAAGAGAACCATCACATACAAGGGAAGCACAATAAGATTAAGTGCTGATTTCTCATCTGAAACCATGGAGGGAAGAAGACAGTGGTATCACATGGTCAAAGCACTAAAAGAAAAAAACTTCCAGCCACGAATTCTCTACCCTGCAAAAGTGGCATTCAAAAATGATGGAGAGTTCAAAATATTCACAGATAAACAGAAATTAAGAGAGTATGCCAAAAAGAAACCTGCACTTCAAGAAATGCTAAAGGAAGTTCTACAAGTTGAAAGGAAAAATCAAGGGAGAGAGAGTTGGAGGAGAATTTAAAAACAACTAAAAAGACAAAAACAGAAACAAAACAACATGTGACATACATTAACACAAAGGAAATACGGCTGAAGTAAGAAATTTGTTGCAAGTAATAACACTGAATGTTAATGGATTAAATTCACAAATCAAGAGACACAGATTGGAAGAATGCATGAGGAAATATGATCCATCTATATGCTGTTTACAAGAAACTCACCTTCGCCCCAGAGATTCAAGGAGGCTGAAAGTGAATGGTTGGAAAACAATTTTACAAGCTAACAATAGCTAAAAAAGGGCAGGAGTACCTATTCTAATATCAGGCAAAATAGACTTTAAATGAAAAACTATTGTAAGAGACAAAGATGGACACTATATATTAGTAAAAGGAGCAATCTCTCAAGAAGAGAGAACAATCATAAACATTTATGCACCTAATTGGGGTGCCATAAATACATGAGGCAAACTCTGGAAAAACTAAGTGGAGAAACAAATGCCTCTACAATTATAGTGAGGGACTTTAATACACTATTATCATCATTAGACAGAACATCTAGACAGAGAATCAATAAAGAAACAAATATTCTGTACAATACATTAGAAGTCCTGGACTTAATAGACATATACAGAACACTACACCCAAATACAGCAGGATTTACATTCTTCTCAAGTGAACATGGATCATACTCCAAGATAGACCACATGCTAGGCCACAGAACAACTGTCAATGAATTCAGAAAGATAGAAATTATACAAAGTAATTTCTCTGACCACAATGGGGTGAAATTGGAAATCACTAAGAGCCAGAGAAACAGATTAGGCACGAAGATATGGAAGTTAAACAACACACTCTTAGACAAAGAGTGGGTCAGGGAGGAAATCTCAATAGAAATCAGTAATTACCTTGAAACTAATGAAAATGACAACACAACATATCAAAACCTATGGGATGCAGCCAAAGCTGTCCTGAGAGGGAAGTTCAAAGCCATAAATACATATATTAAAAAAGAAGAAAGAGCTAAAATTGAAGATCTAACTACACTCTTGGAGGAAATGGAAAAACAAAAACAAACTAAACCTAAAGGAAGTAGAAAGAAAGAAATAACAAAGATTAGAGCAGAACTAAATGAAATAGAGAGTAAGAAAGCAATAGAAAAAATAAACAAAACCAAAAGCTGGTTCTTCGTGAATATCAATAAAATTGACAAAACCTTAGCCAGACTAACAAAGAAAAGGTGAGAGCAGATGCAAATACACAAAATAAGGAATGAGCACGGAGATATCACCATGGACCCCAAAGAAATAAAGAGTATCATAAGAGGATACTTTGAAAAATTACATGCCAACAAGAATGATAATTTAGAAGAAATACACATGTTTCTAGAAACTCACAAACAGCCTACATTTATGAAAGAAGAAATTGATTAACTCAACAGTCTAATTACAAGTAAAGAGATAGAATCAGTCATCAAAAACCTCCCAACTAAGAAGAGCCCAGGACCAGATGGCTTCACAACTGAATTCTACCAATCATTCTGGGAAGAGTTAACACCAATTCTGCTTAAGTTCTTCCAAAAAATAGAAGTAGAAGGAATATTGCCTAACTCATTCTACGATGTCAACATTACCGTAATACCAAAACCAAACAAAGATACAACAAGAAAGGAAAATTACAGACCAATTTCTCTAATGAACCTAGATGCTAAAATCCTCAACAAAATACTTGAAAATCACATTCAACAACATATCAAAAGGATTATACACCATGACCAAGTGGGTTTCATCCCAGGTATGCAAGGATGGTTCAATATAAGAAAATCAATCAATGTAATACACCACATAAACAAGTTGAAAGAAAAAAAATCACATGATCATCTCTATAGAATCAGAAAAGGCATTCAAGAAAATACAGCACTCTTTCCTGATAAAAACACTGCAAAAGATAGGAATAGGAGGAAACTATCTGAATATGATAAAGGGTATGTATGAAAAGCCCAAAGGTAACATCATCTTCAAAGGTTAAATCCTAAAAGCCTTCCCTCTGAGCTTGAGAATAAGACAAGGATGCCCACTATCACCACTCCTATTCAACATTGTCTTAGAAATACTTGATCGAGCACTGAGGCAAGAAAAATTTATAAAAGGCATCCAAATTGGAAAAGAAGAAGTAAAAATTTCATTATTTGCAGCCAACATGATCTTATACATAGAAAGCCCTGAGAAATCTGCAACAAATTATAAATGATTTCAGTAAAGATGCAAGCTATAAGATCAATGCTCAAAAATCAGTAGCATTTCTGTACACCAATAATGAGCAATCTGAGGAGGAAATCAAGAAAAAAATACCATGTACAATAGTAACTAAAAGAATCAAATGCCTAGGAATAAATTTAACTAATGATGTAAAGGACTTATATACAGAAATCTGCACAACACTGTTAAAGGAAATCAAAGAAGACTTAAATAAATGGAAGAATATTCCCTGTTCAAGGATAGGAAGACTAAGCTTCATCAAGATGTTTATCCTACCCAAACTAATCTAGAGATTCAATGCAATTCCAATAAAAATCAACCCAATACTTTTTAAGGAACTGAAAAACTAATTACAAAATATATTTGGAAGGGTAAGAGGCCACGAATTGCCAAAGACATATTGAAAAAGAAAAATGAAGTTGGAGGTATCACATTACCTGACTTTAAAACATACTACAAAGCTACAAAGTTCAAAACTGCATGGTATTGGCACAAGGATAGACATACTGACCAATGGAACCAAATTGAGAGTTCTGATATAGATCCTCGCATATACAGTCATCTGATATTCGACAAGACCACCAAGCCCACTCTGTTGGGAGAGAATGGCCTCTTTAACAAGTGGTGTTTGGAGAACTGGATATCCATATCCAAAAGAATGAGAGAGGAAGACCATCTCACACCTTATACAAAAATCAACTCAAGATGGATCAAAGATCTAAATATAAGAGCCAAAACCATAAAGACCTTGGAAGATAATGTAAGGAAGCATCCACAGGACCTTGTAATAGGAAATGGTTTCATGAACTTCACAGCCAAAGCATGAGCAGCAAGAGAAAAAATACATAAATGGGATCTCCTCAAAATTAAAAACTTCTGCACCTCAAAGGACATTATTAAGAAAATAAAAAGGCAGCCTACCCAAATGGAGAAAATATTTGGCATTCATATATCTGATAGGAGCCTAATATCCTGCATATATAAAGAAATCCTACACCTCAAAAATAAAAAGACAAAAAAACCCATTTAAAAAATGGGCAAGTGACCTGAAAAGACACTTCTCCAAGGAAGAAATACAAATGGCTAAAAAGCACATGAAAAAAAATGCTCGACATTGCTACCTATTAAGAAAATGCAAATCAAAACTACAATGAGATACCATCTTACACCCATCAGAATGGCAGCTATTAAAAAACAGCAGTCTATAAGTGTTGGAGTGGATGTTGAATAATAGGAACCCTCATCCACTGCTGGTGGGATTGTTGAAGGGTCCTGCCACTGTGGAGGACAGTTTGGCAGTTCCTCAGAAAACTAACAATAGATCTTCTGTATGATCCAGCGAATCCACTGCTGGGTATATACCCAGAAGAATTGAAAGCAAAGACCCAAACAGATATATGCACACCAATGTTCATAGCGGCATTGTTCACAATTGCCAAAAGTTGGAATCAGCCCCGGTGCACATCAACAGATGAATGGATAAACAAAATGTGGTACATACAAACAATGGAATATTACTCAGCTGTAAGAAGGAATACAGTGCTAACACATGGAATAACATGGATGAATCTTAAAGACCTTATGTTGAGTGAAGCAAGCCCGGCATTGAAGGATGAACAGTATATGACCTCACTGATTTGAATTGAGGAAAGTGAGCAGTCTCTGAGAACCACTGTCTGAAAGATAGGTTAACAAGGGAGAGAAAGGGAAGAGTAGGCTGTGAGTCATCACCCATATGGACATAATCTATGGTAAAGTGAAAGAGTATAGTTGCATATTGAAGGATAGAACAGGTGTGTAGTGATATTACTGGGTTTGGTGGTGCAGGGTTGACAGTTGGGTAGATTAAGATTAGGAAGGGAGGGTTAGAATACCCAGGATACTGGGGGGAGAGATGGGAGGGGGCTAGGTGAACATGGCATTTGTGAGTATGATATTGAAAGTGCAGGAGTGGGAATGCTCTTATGGCAATATGACAAGGTAGTGTCACTGGTTTAGAGTGTAGGTTGGGGGGGCATTCAGGATGGGCTGCATCTGGAGTAGGCTTCTGGGGAATGTGTGAGTGTTCATCCTGTCATTATGTGTTCTGTCATGGAGTGGAGACGCACACGGTGTGTGGGAAGGAGATGGACCCCCAATTTTGGGAGGACAGATTCACCCAGAAACAGACAGGTGGGTGTCTCTTAGGAGCAAGGGTGGATCATAATAAGAGAGGATAATCAGCATGTTTAGACCTCTTGCTGCATGTAACTATGAAACTTGTCATCCAATGAGTCAAGACAGGAGAGTGTCATGCACCCCAGGGGGAGGGGGAGGAAGGAACAGAAATGATCAAACAGGAGGTAAATTAGTGGTCTTGGGAAATGTTTTTCATTACCTTACAGTAATGGACACGGGACAAGGTAAATATCCAAAATTATTAAACTGTACCGTCTAAATTGTAAACTATACTGTAAACCATTGACAATGTTTAGTAGCTATGTTTCACTATCTGTATAACAGTTATAACAATGATACCATCCACATAAAAAAAGGTTTTAATATGGGGTGAGGAAAGGGGAAGGAGTTTGGGCAAATGAGAGTCTCTAGTGTTCTGTGTGTGGCTTTGCTGTGACCTAAAACTTCTTTGAAATTTAAATGAAAATTCAGGAGACACTGGGGAGTGAGAGGGGGCAGGTGCCCCAGTACAGACTGGACACACGATAATGCAGTGACAAAAGGAAAAATGCTTTAAAAATGTTTTTTTTTAATTTTTTTGTTTTTTCCCATTTTCTCAATAACCTAATCCTTTAATTTTATTTTATTTCTAGTGGGTTTTTCTTTAAGTTTCCATGTATTTTATCTCTTATATTTAAACTTATCTTTATTATTTCATTTTCCTATTATTTGTAATTGGCTATTATATGGGCTTCATCTTCAAGGAAGTTTTGGATCACAGAAGGGTTACAGAGGGGGCAGGAGAGGATCATTGGTGGGGGCTGTCTGAGATGTGGTTTCATGGGACGAAGTTCACCTGAATATACATGAAAGATATATCAAATTGTTCAAATGATCAAGGGGTGGGACATGGTCACAGTGGGTAGACAATCACTCAAGAAATGAGGGAATACTGAATTCCCAGCCTGGAGAGCTCTGCCACATTCTCCAAGGGAGTAGCAACAGTCCTCCAAGTGCAGGGGCAGTGTCTGGCAAGGGATGATGATCCACTGATGGGTTCTTGTGATTGATGACTAGCCATACAAGTCTTTGCTCTTGTAATTGAAACTTAGCCTACTGTTATGGGGTGCCTAAGGGTTGCCACCTGTGAGCCTCCTTGTTGCTCAAATTTGGCATCTCTCTAAGTTAAACTCAGAAAATGAGTGTGGTACATTCTCCCCAGCGTGGAACATGACTCCCAGGGATGAGCCTCCCTGGCAATGAGGGATTAATACCAAGTGCCAACTGGCAATATGACTGGAAAAAGACCTTGAATAAAAGGGGGAAAAGGTAAAGACAAATGAGTTCACGTGGCTAAGAGACTTCAAAGAGAATTGGGAGGTCATCCCAGAGGTAAAGCTTATGCACACACCTCAGTAGGATCTCATAGAACACCAAAGTGGATATCATCCACATATAGGGGCTCCTGAGGGCTCTGGCAACACCTAGGTCTTACATAAGGGTAGATAGCTCCAGAGATTGATGCCTTATCAGTGGGCTCTAGTTTGGTATCTGTGCTCCTGACAGTGACAAAGTTGGACTCAAATAAGTCCTCCCTGCACATGGTCCATCAGTCCCTTCTATTCAAACCTATATGTGATGCTGGAGTTTGTAGGTGTACTTCCAGAGACTGGAGCCTCTGGCCTGCCCAAGTGCCAGTTGTGCCTGGAATCTTGGTGGAGCTACAACTCCTACTCTACAGCTCATTGGACTCATCCAAGTCACCTGGTGAGGAGACGATGATGGACAATGGCCATCCCAGGGAATGGAGAGAGTCTGCAAGTGCAGGCAGGATAATCCCATCTACTTTATCCATGGGATGTAAGCCCCCTCTCACTTGGAGGTGGAGTGGACATCACCATCCCAAACTCCTCAGGATTAGCGGAAGAGCTATGGAGTAGAGTGGAATTAATGGTATTCTGTTGTAGACATATTGTGATTCAAGCAATGGAAGAAATTACAACAATGAGGTGGAGCCAGTGGCCACTGAATGCTTTTGGGGCAGGGAAGGGAAAAGCAGTTGTAATACAGGTGCTTTTTCAGGACTTGGAAATTATCCTGAGTGACATTACAATGACAGAATAGGCCATTTTACATCAGCATATAACATGCAGAACTGTGTGGGAGAGAGTGTGGTCTACAATGTGAACTATGGTCCATGCTTAGTGGCAAAGCCCCAGGATGTGTATATCCATTGCAGGTGATGAGCCACACTAATGAAAGATATTTATGTGGGATGTTATGGGAGTTGTTGGAGGTGGGCATCATGGGAATCCCTGTCATTTTTGTGTAACATTTATGTAATCTAATCATCTTTTAAAATAAAAAGTAAAATAAAATAAAAAAGAATAATCTAGGGACTCAATTACACATTGAACCCAGAGGTGGATGAAAACTGTGGTTGAGTGTCCTTCTGTGAGCTAGGGCAGACATACATCACTATTGCAGGGTGGTGGGAATGTGGAGAAGTCTGGGAAAACTACAACTGGTAAAACCTACAGACTGTGCTTAACAGAAATACTATAATATTCTTGCATCAAAGCCAAAGATGTACTATGTTGATATTGGAGGTGTAAGGAAAATTGTGCCAAATGTATGCTATGGACCATGGTTGGTGGTAATAGTCTGATGATATTGCATAATGTGTAACAAATGTTCCACCATGGTGTGTTGCATTGGTGAAGGCATGTGTATGGAAGTTCTACACATGTGTATGATTGTTTTGTAAATTCAAATCCTTGTTAATAAAAATATATTTTTAAAAAATAGGGTGGGTTGGGGGAAATACACCAAATGTAAGATAGGGACTATAGATAGCAGTAATATTTTGATGATGCTCTTCCATAGTTCATAAGAAATGTTTCACAATACAAAATGTTGGTGGAGGGGTGATGTATGAGACCCCTGTGTGATGTTATGTATGTTTATTTAGTAAGTACACAATCTTTACTATATACTTATTGTTTATGCATGTTCAAGTGTGAATGATATATTTCAATAAAAGTATATATATATTTTTTAAATGCAATTCATATTCTGATTACAATAATTTTCAGATTTTTAAATCATAAAATAGTCCATATTTCTCTATTATTTGTACAATGCATGTACCAGTTAGGAAAGAGTGTATCTTGGAGCACAAAGTAATTATCAATAAATGTTTTGCATCATCTTGGGTTTATTGTTTCATCTAGGGTCCTGCTGGAGAATAGGATGCTTGGATTCATAACAGGAAAGATTCTCAAGGAGTTTTTATCACCATTACTTGGTCTTGACAAACAAAAGAAAGACACAATGGCTCAGTAGCTGAAATTTTGCTAAATGTAAGATATGGATCCACTGCTAATGTTGCAAAAGGAAATATTTCCACTATCCATATCCAGAAAAATCCCCACTTTGTGTAAACAGGGATTTACCCAGAGAGCAGTCCTAGGTGTGGTGCAGGCACACAAGTAGCTTCCCTTCTAAAACTGTGTCCAGAATTCAAGTTCGGTAGACAGTAGGACCTCTCTTTGTCCGTGAACAGATTCTTTGCAAACACCCAGATCCCATTCTTTGTTCTCATGTCCACCACCCGTGATGGCAGCCAGAAGTGAACTGAGAAGACCCCAGGTCACACATTGACTAGTTGAATCTCTCAGCAGATTCTTTCAGGCTCTGTTTGATAAACCCACATTGGACCCTCCTCTGGTCATTAGAAATGATGAGGAATTCATTGGCTTTGTCAAAGTCCAAGGTTATATCCATCATGGAAAGAAATTTAAATAGCTTAGCAAATGGATAGATTGTAGACCCAGTCTTCACTACTATCGAAAGGCCCATGTATCTCATTCACTTTAGCTTCTTTAATACTGCTATTTTCTAAATCAGTCCTTTTCCTTGGGAAACATCCTTGTTTTCCCTGACTAGGGCAACTAATCCTATATATGTTTGTGGCAACATGGGTCTCATTCATACTGGGAATTCCACTCTTAGTAAGTAATATATTTTGCTGATTAAAGATGTTTCTTCTCTTTAATGTGTAATGTCCATTAGCACACAGAATAGGACTTGATATAAAACTTTAATATTGGGGAGCTGCAGGGTAAGCAGGCACAGCTCTGGGCACAGCCAACACTGCGGGTCCCGGAGCCCCCCTGCCTAGCTGTGGCCCCCTCCCCCTCGGCCCTGGCTGGCTCCGGAAGCTGCGGGCACTGGCAAAAAATGCACCACAAGCCCTGGGGCCGCGGCAGCAAGGGCAGCCAAGCAGAAGTCCGGGCTTCGGAGGGCAGGGCAGGAGCGGCTGCGGAGCCACCGGGCTTCTGCCACGGGATCTGTGGGTCGTAGCCGACCCCAGGCCCCAAGCTAGGGTTCGCCGCGGGCAGTTCTGGTGAGAGCAATAGCGTGTTCTTTTCTAATAAAAACTTCCCTTTCCTCAATTCCCTGTTTCTAGGCATTTTTGCGGCCTTTGCAGCACCCCACCACTGCCCAGCCTTTCTCCTCCTCCTGGAGCCTTTCCCTTCTTGGCTGTCAAAGCCTCCCGGTCAGCGAAGAAGAGAGGGCTGGAGGGAAGCGGATGTGGCTCCATCAATAGGGCTCCCGTTTACCATATGGAAGGCCCCGGGTTCATTTCCTGGGGCCTCCTGGTGAAGACAAGCCAGCCCATGCGGCGTGGTGAGCTGACATAGCAAGACGACCCAACAAAGGGAGACAAGCAGACACATAAAAACACACAGCGAGCACAAGCAGGAAGGGGCGGATAACTAAATAAATAAAAAATAAAATCTTTAAAAATTAAAAAAAAGAGCGGGCTGGAAGTATCGCTGCTGGAAGGGTAAGGAGATGGAGATCAAGATGGACAAAAACTCATTCAAGATGGTGCTGCATGAAATTAGAAAGGCTGTTTTGGCAGAGTACAGTTTCAAAGCCATTGAGTATGTGTGTGGCTACTTCTCCAGGGGGAGGAGGTGGTTGATTTACTGAGATATTTTTCCTGGCCTGAGCCTCAGTTGAAGGCAATGAAAGCATTACAACATAACATGGTGGCTGTTCATCCACTATATGTAGTCGATATACTCAATTGTTTCACCTTCAGTAAAGACAAACTAGCTGCACTTGAACTGTTAGCTTCAAACATTGTTGAAGCACAGAATTGTCATCCCGTTTAAGATTTATTCAGTATAAACATGTCTGAGAAGAAAGGGTGCAACAGAGTGCTTGAACAGGCTTTCAAGGCAGGCTGCAAAGCTTCTCAAGCTGTGATACTGCCTTGGGGAACCGTGCCAGGAAATCCATATCCTAAAGGGGAAAATACAGTCCCATAAAGGGAATTTTCCCAGGAACGCCTTTGAAGACCTCTCGCTCACACCCACTGGAGAATCGCCCGCTGTCCCCTACGCGCTGGGCTCCTCTTCTGTGCCGCGACCATGAGCAGGGGCACCTTGGCCACCTTCTCACGGGGACCTCACCCAGGTCACTTGGGCCTGCACATCCCAGCCACTTCCAGCGCAACGATGGCTCCTGTGAGGATCTAGGCCGAGCTCATGAGCCCCACGCCCTTGGCCTTTGGAGGTCAGGCTCACGCAGCGAACTCCCCCGCGGGCGCGCTGAAGCTCTGGGGGTGCTGGGCCGCGCTTATGCCCCACTTCGGGGCACTCTTTCTGCCTGTCGCCTTAACCCTGCCTTGTCGGCTCTCCCCAGTCTCAGTTCTCCCTAGAATGGCTCCAACCCCTGTACGCCACTTCTCTCCCGCCCCAGGGCTCCACCGCCCCCCTCACGTGGTATTCCCGGCCCTGCCCACGTTAGCTTCTTTGTCCAGTAATTTCCCCTTAGCCAGCAACCCCTCCCTCAGCCAGGTAGTGTCTCTTCCAAGGCTCTGGCCACCACCTCCTCGCCGGCCAGTTTGCCCGCCACGCCCCGCAGCTCCATGACTGGGCTCCCAGGTCTTCTCGCCTCCGTGCAGATCTCGGCAGCTCCTTTCCCCTTCAACCTGTCCACAGAGGTGGCCTTGCTCTTCTTAGTCACGCAAGGACCGTTGCTGGCTTCTAATGCTCCTACCGCGGCTTCTCCACCTCTAGCGCCCTGAACGCTTCCTCCATCCTCGGGGCTGCAGGTGCCCCTGCCTGCAGCTTCCCTGTCCTCCCAGGATTCGAGTCAGCGTTCAGCTTCAACCTCAGCTCCTTTCCAGGTGCACAAGCTTGTTTATCATCCCGGGTTCAGGCCGTAAGCTGTTCTGTTTTCCCAGGCCTCCTGTCCCTCCTGGGGATCCCCGGCTTTTGCCAGAGTCCCTGGCAATCGTCCTTGCAGGAATTCTAGCACTGCGCAGCTGCACAGCCGGGGTTGCTGCAGCA
>JAQZBX010094215.1:0-12053 GCA_029593785.1 Cabassous unicinctus | reverse complement strand
TTTTTTTTTTCCCCTATGGGTGTAACTTTTAAGACACCTGATTACATGTTGCTCATCGAACTTAAGATCAGTTGAAATTCTCAGATCAGAGTTGGCTGATCTAAGGTTTTACATAGTTTTGGGGATTGTAAAATAACAAGAGGGGTGCTGAAGTGTTCCAGAATAATTTCTCATTGGTTTCAGAGTCCAGTTTCCTTCCTCAAAATATTAGTCTGCTGCATCCAGGTAGTTGGTGTGAGTGAGAAGCAGTACTTAGCTCACTTTTTATGAAGTTTGATCATGTTCACAAATTTAATAGCGTATTGAGCAATTTTCTCACTCAAAAATCCCTCACCTGTCATTGTAAAAACTCACTTAGTATTCCCATTCACCTTTTCTCCACTGGGTTTACAATTCCATGTAGGAGTTACATTTACCATTATTAAATGTCTTGGTAAAAATGAAACAGCATTCTAGTTTTTAAAAAATTTTTGAATCTTGTTTTTGTCTTACGGCATATTCAATATCTCTATAAGCTTTCTCTGTTTTGTACTTGAATGGTCAAACCCTCAACTGAGGCACGAGTCATTACTTTCATTGGTGTGGTCTATCCTTCCTGTAAGGTACAACACATCCCACTCTTTTCATATAATGGGAGAAACCCTGAGCATGTACGTGATTCTTAGTCTTGCAGGGTCAGGCGTGAGGCGGCAGGGTCTCACAGCTCTTTGAGGCCTCGTCATTTGTTTTACTTTCTTTTCTTTGTTTTTTTTCAGAAGGAAAAAAGACACCATGTCACTATTTCTGAGAGCAGTGATTGCTAAGATCCTGAATTAAACTCGATCTAGGTTACTATACCTGAAAAATGAAAGGCAGAGGGCCACTGAGTATTTATAGTTTTCTCAGAAGCTCTGAAGGAAAACTTCAAGAACCAGGGTCAATTGGATCATTATTCAAGCGGTGGCCTCCTGGTCTCGTTGACCTGCCGCCTCATTCCGTGGACTAAGTGGTGTTTCCACCAAACTCCCCTTTGCTGTCTTGTGCAGTCCCCACGGTGATACCTGCATGTGAGGAGGTAGGAACAGGTCATGGCTTTGAAGTACTGAAGCATCCTGTTGCATTTATTTAATTATTGAAGATTTCCCTGATGGAGAGTGTGCTTATTTTTTTGATTGTTGTTGTCTTTGATTTATTGTATTTTCTCATTTAAGATTTCAGGAAATATTTTTAAGCACTTATTGCATGCCAGACACCATGCTAGGTATTGGGAAATAATAGTCCACAAGACAGATAGGATTCCTGCCCTCCAAGATCTTAGAGTCTAATGGGAATACAGGTAAGTAAACAAACTATTGTGCGTGGGAAATGTAGGTACAGCTCCTGTCAAGAGGTGAAATGTTTGCTTGTTAGTGTATTGGTGCAATGATTATATATTCTTAACCAAAATAAGAGTGGGAAGGATTATGCCTAATTATTTTTTGGTGCCAAGACTGAGTAGGACTAGAAATCTTAAAGATGCAGTTTGGACATTAAAATATATGAAATTCTGGGATGTTTCAGTTATTTATGTGTTTAAAGGGGTAAAATATTTGAAATCAGCCTGTCCTGGCAAATCCAGAATAAATGTTTTTTATGCTTTCAGGTTTCTGCTCTTGTGAAGCTATTAATACAGGGAATAGTTTTTTGGTTTTTTAAAAATTTAAATTTACTAGCATATAATGAAGGCATAACAGAATTTATTAAAAGTCTGATTTACTTTAGAAATTCAGAACTTTACTCCAGGGTTTTGATGGGAAAAAATAAACTGGAAAAAATGAGCAACGGTTCATGTTCTCAGTGTAGATATCATTAAAAGACCTTCTGTGCTTCTGGAGTGTTATGGATTCCCTCTCTCAAAACACCACTTGGCCGTGCTTTGTCACTAAAGCTGATCTGGCTATTTCCCACAGTTAACTCTGAAATGGGTGTACAGTCATGACTTTGCATAATAATTGTATGACTTTAATGTTGTTGAGGTCAGCATATGGACATCTCTGCAAAACGTTAGTTAAATAATTGGTCCTTTTAAGCTGCTGTCTGTCAGCAGACCACCTCCTTTGAGGCCCTGACTAGAAATGTGCAGTGTTTCAGTGCACTAATCTACACAAGTCAGTGATTCACAGGTCAGCAAGGGCAATGTAGCAAGGGATGCTCAAAGGTAATGAAACTGTTCCTAGAAGGAGTCTGCTGTCTAGTCCACCTCCTTCCTGCCGTCAAGCCTATTCCTAAACCATCCGAGATGGGTACCTATCCAGGCTCTTGTTAAAATACTTAGGAGCAAGTTCTTCCTTATGCCCATAATATTATCTTTTCCTGCATCCCACCTCTCCACCTCTTGGCCAATTTCTCTCTTTGGCGGTAATGAACATCTGGTTAGTCTTCACTTACTAAAATCGTTTTGCTCAAAGTCCTTTGCACTGAGTACTGCATGTTTGTAAAGGACTTTATGGCCGGGTAAAGTTTTGCAGCTGCTGTGCATGGCAGGAAGGAGAGCCACTGAGTCAACTCCCTGCCCGCCTCCTAGGGTGGGTCCTCTGACCATCGTGCTTCACCTTTAAGACTGCTTGATGCGACTGAACCACACATGCAACAATCAATGCAGTCTAGAGCACAGATGCACTTGATCTATATTGTTTGTCTTCTTTTGACTGATGCAGGCAGAGGAGACCATCAGATAGCTTCGTGGTTAATATAGCTTTGTTCTAAAAAGGAGGCAGTGATATATTTGGGGATGCATATGGCCAAGTCCTGAAATGAGGTGAGTAGTCACCAATCTGGGCAACAAATAATCAATCTGCAGCTAAACCGTGTTACAAAAGGAGCTTGGTTCTTTGGAACAAACCACATTATGTTATGGTTCTCTAATGCTTTATTAGTATCATTGAAAGACACTGAAAGTTCTAAATGATCATTTTAATGAAACTCTGCCATTTGTGAGTGGCACTTACCTATAAATTTTTCTAGAACTGTGAAAATAAGTCAGATATCAGGCTGATGGTTTGTTTTTTCTCCCCCACCTTTCTTTTTCCTACCACTCCAATTCTCCACGAACAGTTCTGAGTGATTTGTTTCATCATTTCCTTCCACTGCCTGTAGAACATCTGTTGGAAAATAATGCTTGTCCTGTCAGTTTCCAGAATCAGCAGCAAACTGAAGTGTGTGCTCAAGGTAGATGTCAGCTTTATACTGCTGTTGCCACCAGGCTATGGAAAGGCAGAATTAATCCCGCAGTGGTAAAAATTATTTTACAGCAAAAGTCTGAACACCCCTATTCAGGAATGAGGTGCTCATCCCAAATGGACTAAGCAGAACACCAGCAAAGATATGAATTTTGGACTAAAGGCACACATACAGGATGATTATTGCCTGTTATTTAGGAGGTGATTCTTTGTTCTGAGTCTAGGTTATACTGTTTTGCTGGAAGCTCACAACAGATCAATAGTAATTTTGTTATGGGCCAGATGTCAAAACAGGAATGTGCTCTCAAATCCCACTGACTTGCTCTGACAACTAGTATGCTAAAACACATTCACTCAGCAGTCAGGCATTTCTCAGTGCTCCCGTAGTTCTGTTTTCTTTCATCTGGAGCCTTAAAGCTAGGCGTTGTTTGCTGTGAGCCTCCTGTTTTTGTTTTCCTTTATTACATACTTCTTTTGATTGAGAGTAGAAAACCCTCCTGAAACTTTCCCCTCTTCTCCATCCTAATAATGAGTTGGGTGTAAGGTCTTTACCATAACTTATGGTTACAGGTATCATTTTGATACAATAAAATCTGTGGTAGGAGAATGGTTCTTGCAAGCTAGCAAGAAGCATGTTCTTTTTTTAGTTCCTCTGTAGTCCAACTTTGGAGTTTTAAGTTTGGTCAGATTAGGATTTGGGATTTAAGCATTTTGTGATGAAAGGGAATTACAAGAGGGTGGACCTGCCTGTTGTTTCGGTATATTCCTCTTTGTCTCTTCTATGAAACTCTGGTTACCTACTCTGGGGGTTTGGAACTGTATGGACTCCAGAAAAGCATGTTCTTAAAGTTAACCCTTTCCTGTGGATGTGGACCCTTGGTAAGTAGGCTCTTTCGATGAGGCTTCTTCAGTTAAGGTGTGACCATGTCATTCGGGATGGGTCTTAATCCTTTTACTGGAGTCCTTTATAAATGGGATGAAAATATCTATCTATCTATCTCTCTCTCTCTCTCTATATATATATATATATAGAGAGAGAGAGAGAGAGAGCATGCGCCACAGAAGCAAGAAGCGGCCATCAAGGAAAGCTGGAAGAGAAGGGAGAGACCAACAGAGGCCCCCATGTACCTTGCCATGTGACAGAGGAGCCCAGGTATCATACAGCCAGACTTCAGGAAGAAAGCATCACCTTGATGATGCCTTGATTTGGACATTTTCTCAGCCTCAAACAGTAAGCTAATAAATCCTCATTGTTTAAGCCAACCCATTTTATGGTATCTGCTTTGAGCTGCCTAGGAAACTAAAACACCTACCATCTTTGGATAGGACTAGGGCCTCATTCCTTTGGCAAGAAAACTTTTTCCCATGCTAAATTTTTTTTTTTTGTAGAAGTATTCAGAATAAATCAGATGGAAACATCTGGAACTTTTTGTCTCATGCAATTTAAAAGTATAATTTAAATTGGGGTTAGGTTCTTAAGTCCAGAGAGAATTGGTCTTGGCCTTGTGTCTTGTCTATCTGTGTCCTTCTTCTCCCCCCACCCCAGAACAGGAAAAGAAAAAAGGAAAACCCCTTGCTTCTGAGGCCCATGAAGGATCAAACATGCTCATAATTATGTATTCAATAATGGGATAGAGCTCTCCATTCTACCTTTGGGGCAGGTCTTGCATTTCTTGCTATTACCCTATCTTTTGTAATAAAAATGCCTCAACGTGGGAAAAAACATTTTATTCAAGAATTTAAGTTCTCTTAGAGTTCTCTTATTACTTGGCCAGATTTTGTTGTTTAATAGATATACAGTCCTTGGTGCTGCTTAGCAGGCTTCACTGAAAGACATTTTTGCTCCCCTTTCAGAAGAATTACTTGGATTCTATTGTTCTTTCATATCTGTATTGCCAGTGCTTTTTCAAAGCATTGAAGCTCTTAGGAGTAAAATGAAGAAGTTCAAATCACACTCTGGTATGTTCTGTAGTGGCCCTTCAGTTTGTTTACTAACCACTGAAAGAGGGTTTTTTTTTTTTTTTTCCAGTTTTTCATCAAAAAATTAAGTACAGTACTTACTGCATCCCAGGCTCCTAGGTTAGAAGCAAGAGAGGACTGCTTGATGAATAGGTCACAGTTCCTCCCTTTAAGAAACTTAGGACTGAGTTACCATGCAGAGAGGCGCTGCTCTCATACAGTTAGGATTCAGGGGGTGGATATGCATGCACGCATTCTCTTACTTGACCCTCCTTATAACTAAGTGCAGGCCTTGCCAAATCATGGGACAGAGAAGGTAACTGGTCCACTGACAATTAAGTTCAAGACTTGGAATAATGGGACAGAGCTAACCGATTGCATTTATTGTCATTGTTACTACCTTAGTTGTATTTAAGTCCAAAAGAGTCAAAATATATAACAAAGGAACTTAAGAAACAGATCACAGAGTCAGAAAGAGAATGCCACTGGGGTCCCCAAAACACAAAATCCAATAAATAGGATGTGGGTACAATATGAGAGGTCCAGTTATTATCTGAGGACAGAGCAGCAAAGAAACCCAGGAAGATGAGTCATGTTTCCAGAACACTTTTTGAAAACCCTCTAAAAATATTTACTAAATTAAAAGCTATGAAGGAGTTTCAGAATTAGAAAAAAAAGAGAAAGGAACATGGGACCCTCTTGCCCCTTTGCATCATACGATGCACATAAATTGAGCATTCCTTGATGAGGAATGACATGGGGAGGCTGGGTTGGTGAGTAAGGGAAGGACAACAGTAGTCTGCCAATTTCAGAGTCGCTCTGTAGGTTACCACTCTTTGCAGTGTCTTTGTAGGGATATTCAAGTAGTACTGTATGTCATTTTCCAGAGGTTTTGTAAGGTTCTTACATGTTTCCAATGTGCTAAGCTTTTCCCAAACCAAAAAACATTGGTCCAGACCAGGGGTCAGTAATTTTCTTCTGCAAAGGGCTAGATAGTAAATTTTTTAGGCTTTGTGGGCCATATCAGAGTCAGGGCAGCTACCTGACTCTGCTGTTGTATTATGAAAACAGCCATTGCCAATACCTAAAGAGTGAGGCTGTGTTCCCATAAAACTTTATTATGGACACTTAAATTTGAATTTCATATAATTTTCATGTCATGAAATATTATTCTTCTTTTGATTTTTTTCCAGCCATTTAGAAATGTAAAAGCTATTCTGAGTTTTCCAACTGAATTTGGCAGGCAGGCTATAGTTTGCTGACCCCTGCTTTAGACCCTTTAATGTTTATGCTTCCCAACCTGTGTTACTGGTTAATTTGAAGCTTTGCCATATTATAAGTTAATTTGTGAGCAATTGCATGAGAAAGAGAAACACATCATACTAATCTTCGGAGAACTGATACTCTAATCAGAACTCGCCTTTTCAGAATTTAAGGAAAGTAGCTCATTCCATTTTAAAGGGGTGCAGAGGTAGGAATTCAGTGGCTTGAAGCATGGGAAGGGAGAGGTGAAAACCAGCAACATAAGGGCAGTAGTGACCCAGCCCTTGCTGAATGCCTGCTGTAAACCAGCACCACGTGAAGTGCTGTACCGGGATCATCTCAATCCTCACAAGACTTCTGGAAGGTGAGACCTGTTCTCACCCCCACTTTATAGAGGAGGAAACCGGACTTAGAGGGTTAAAAAAACGTGTCTAAGATAACACTGTAAGTGGCGGAATCTGGGTTCCAACCTATGCTTTCTGACTCTGGGTGGTAGTCATGGTATGGAAACAAAAACCACCTGGCTGCCTTATCAGCACTAAACTAGCTCCTTGCCTGCGGTAGGTCCTCTATACTTACTACTGATTGTCTATAGCAAGGGGGACTGGTGGGATGATAAAGGAAGAAATAATAAGGCATTAGGAACTAAAGAAAATGATAACTTTGAGAAGGGTTCATTTGAACCTTGCAGTCAACCTATGTCTCGTCAAGCCAGAATATGCTTTTGGAAACCTAAGAGGAGTGATAATAATAATAATAATAATAATAAAATAAAAGTTCAGAGAAACCCATGTATTTAAAAAAGTGGCAGATCATAGACATGAACAACCCAGTGTGAAGGTCTTTACTACTGAGTTCATGAGCTCCCATTTGACAGCTAGAGTGTTGTGCTTGAGAAAGCCGGAAGAGATTTTTTGACTCATTGCCAGTCATTTACTTAAACTTAAAATATCTTAGCATTAAGATTACTTATTTGAAGTGCTGGCAGGCTAATATATTCAGGGGGCTATTTTAAACATTGTCAATCTAGAATGTAATCCTATTAAAATAATTGAGTATTTTCTGAGTGGAGAATTCCCTGTCCTCCTGTCCACGGCTCACAAGAGAACAACATAAAAGGCTTCCTAGAATGTCCTCTGAACAACATTGAGCCTACCGACATGTTTGTACAGTGTAATTCTCTCTGGTAAAGAATTTCCTTAGCTGTACCACTTTAAAAGGCAAGAAGCCCAACATTAATGACAGGTTTATTCTAATAATGGGAAATTGAGATTATATTTGGAATGATATCTTATAGGTCCTGGGAACCTTCTGGGTTTGCTAATTTGTGCTCATTTCTGTGGGTGATTGAGGATCCTGTGCAACTTGAAACGTTTGCGTTTTCTTCCTTCTCTTCATTTTTGGGCTCCTTTTCATGCAGCGCCTTGGGTTACCTTGAATTAAATTGGTTTATGGCATGCCGTTTTCGGTAAAACTCTGCGACAGGAATGGTCACATAATTCCGAAAGGTTTGCCCTTGGAATGATTTAGTCATGCCGGATGATAGCTGAGGAGGCTTATTGACTTTGAGCTCCCTTTGGAACCAAATTCAGAAAGCTGTGCACTTCTGTAGCACCTGTGAGACACTCACTTGAATAGAGCTACTAAGAAAAGCATTTCAGTTATTGGCATTTTTCCTAATGCATTTTGTATGTGTCTATGCCACAGGGAGGGATGTGTGGTTATTGTTGAAATATTATCTACATGGCTTTTCAGAAGCAGAGAAAAGACACTGAACAGCCGTCATCAGATGAAGTGCCATGTTGTTTGTGAGGGCGTGGGTCTCCAGAACACCAGAACGGATACATGGCTGTGTTATTTGGAGACCCGTGCTGGACTTACAGAGCCCATTGAAGGGATCTTGAGCTTGACAGGTTGGAGGTTGGTAACCATGATTCGGAATGCCAATCAAATACTAGTGTTCTTTTTGTTTACCTGGTTTTGGACAGGAAGAGAGAGGCCTTGATGATTTGAATAACTGTGCTGTGTGAATCCAAGATAGGAAATCAAAATCTCAGCAATCCACAGCAGTTAAATTTTTTTTTTTTTTTTACTCCTGAACAGATACATTCGTAGTTTAAATAAAAATTTGTGTGGACACATTTTAGTTTGTCAAGTGTGAGCTGGGTGAGTTGTGTTTGTCTAAAGAGAGCAGTTTTAAGGAGGTGGATGTGTAATACCCTTAGGCGATCAGAGCCACCTTGTTCATTTCAACAAATCCCTTCTCATATAACAGCATTGCACGAAGTTTGGGTAATTGATTCTCCTGAGCAATACACATATTGGAATCCTTAATCATGCCAAGAGATGGGCTTCTATGGAGAAGTCCTCCTGCCTTTTGTGTTTTAAAAATATCTGTTTCCTATTCTTAGGCATTTATTAAACAATTATTGACCAAAAGTCTACCAAGTGTCAGGCTCTAGGCTAGATGCTCACAATGCCAAGAGGAGAAAGGGCAGAATCCCTTACCCTACAGTCCACTAAGGAAGGCAGAGCCTGAATGGATAATTGAAATGCATACATTCATTAGTTACTGAGTGTGCGCTAGGTGCTGGGGAGGCAGTGGTGAGCAAAAGCAGACTTGGTTTCTGCCCTGCCCTCATGCTTTTAATAGTCAAGTGGCAGAGCTGGACATTAACCAAATAAGCACAGAGATGCACAATTATAAAGTGATATGCAAGTGTCATGAAGAAGAGCTCCATGGTGCAATAAAATCATAAACTAAGAGCATTTGATCTGGTCAGGAAGGTCAGGGAAGATTTCACCGACGAAGTGATGATTGAATTGCAGTCTGAAGTATCAGTGTGAGTTAACTAGGTTAAAAAGGGTAGAAAGAGCTTTCCAGGCCGAGAACAGTGTGGTGAGAGGGAACAAGGTGCATTCAAGGAACTGAAAGGCGGCCACTGTGGCTGGGTGCAGAGAGCTGGAGAGGAGACTGGAGAGGTGAGTAGGGGCCAGACCGTGCAGGGCCCTGCAGGCTGTGTGAAGGAGCTGGGGCTCTATTCTGATGAGTGGGAAGACTTGGCAGGCTTAAAGCAGGCAGCGAGGGATAACATACCCTACTTGTTTTTTGGAAAAGATCACTATGGCTACAGTATGGAGGGCAAAAGTGGATACAGATAGATAGGAGGCTGCTGCCTTTGTGGGGTGCCAAGAAATGGCCTTGGCTTGTATCAGGGTAGTGGTGGGAGCAGGGTGGAGGGAAGTGGGTGGAGGCGGGACTTTCTTAGGACAGGGGTTCTTAACCTTTTTTGTTCCACGGACCCCTTTGCTAGTCAGGTGAAAACCACGGACCCCTTTTCAGAATGTAGTGGCAGATAGTTTTATGCCACTCAACGTTGGCATGTCTTTAAATTAAATTTTAGGATTATTCAAAATTCCATTTACAACTTTCCCATAATTTCAATACCTGATAACTTAACATGGTTCAACATCTGTTCAAACCGTCATTTTCGGCAAACATTTAGAAATTTGAGTTTTCCCATGGTGTCATGAAACCATCTCCTCTATCCTTACCAACCTTTTTGCAGGCAGTTATCCACTGCACTCAGAACATGCGACATCAAAATAAAAATCATACTAAGTCTACACTGTACTGTGTATTATTTAATGAATATATCACATCTGCACCAACATGTCCCCCAAGAATAATGTTTGTAAATGCATAAAATAAAAATGCAAAGGAAATCAGTTATATATATTGAAATACAATTACTAAAATAAGAAACATATGATATAATACTATACATATGTGCTTTTTTTAACACATTAATCCATCAAAAATATAGCAAAGTTAAAGTTTATTTTTTAAAGACATGTCAATGTGCAGACTGTTGTTTATCTTGAATAAGAACATAAAACTGTGGTGTAGTATTTGACAAGGCAACATGCATATCATGCTGGACATCTGATCGAGTTGATTTTTTCAATTCAAGCTCATGGACTCCCTGAAACCTTTCCATGGACCCCTGGTTAAGAACCCCTGATTTTGGAGGTAAAATCCACAAACTTGATGATGGGTTGGATATGGCCTACGAGGAAGAAGGATGGTCCAAGGATAACATCTCAGAGGCCATGTCATGACATTTTATACTGAGATTGTAAATGACATGAAGTAAACCCTTATTTTGCTTCCTTAAGATTAAACTTGGCATATATTTTTTGTAGTAGTTAACTTATTTTTAAATTTTCTGGTTCTTTTTTTGTGTCTTTCAGAAAGGAAATTGTACTTCTTGTTCCTTCTGCTCCTTTTAACGTAATTAAGGTGGTGGAATCACTCAGTTATGATTTCAAAAGGAAGCAGACCCCCCTTCCCCCAAAGTCCATGGAACTGCACAACACAGTGTTAAACCATGGACTATAGTTAATAGTACAGTTATAACAATGTGCTTTCATCAGTTTTAACAAATGTACCACCCCAATGCAAGGTGTTAACAATAGGGTGGTATATGGGAAGCCTTATTTCATGCATGATTATTCTGTAAACCCACAACTTCTCTAACAGAAAACTAAATTAATAAAAATTAAAAAAGAAAGAAAGACGCCAACCCAAGCCAGAAGGTAATATCAAAGTAAAATGTTTCCAGTCATGTCAGTGAAACGTAAAGATCCCATCACAAACAAACATTTGCTGCCTCCTGCTTTTCCCTGCCGATTTTAATTCAGAAAATTTAAGTGATTTTTCTTGTATTAAAATGAGTTAAAATACTAGGGAGTCTTTTATTCTTCATAAACTGAAGTTGGAGTAATTTATTTTATCTGGAGGAGAGTATTAAATTAGCTGTCAACTGTGCTACCCAGGTGGATGGCAACTTCTGAATGAAATGACCAAATCTCCAGTCCCGAGGCATTCATTTTCATCTCTGCTTTCCACTGAAAGAGAGAAAACATGAAATGTTGAGATAATAGTACTAAAATTCCAAGTAATTGCTTTTGTGAGCTCACTCATGTTTATTCACATTAATTACGGAAATTTGATAGCCCCTTTGTTTTCTGCTTAGTGTGACTCTGAGTGCAGGACAGAGCTATGAATCAGGTAGGTGGTTCTCTCTCAAGGCAGGACACCTTTGCCTTGACATGGCAGCTTAAGGCTAATTCCTCAAGCTTGATGGGTTTATAATTCAAGAAGATGTGATTTAATGTTGATGGAATTTATTTTTGAAACACGTTATAGGAAGAAATCCTTTCAAAGCAAAACAGTGGAGTTTCGCGGTAAATCTGAAGTAACAAAAAAAGACTGTCAGGGTCTCTAAACCCTCAACTTTAAAGACTTCTCTAGGATAGGTGTACTTGTGCCCTACATCTCCCCCCATGGCTAGTGGCCTTGAGGGGAATGACAAAGGGAAGCGAGGGAAGGCGGAGCGGCACAGTTTTTATGAATAAGTTATTGGGTGTCTGTCTGCCATATGGAGGGACCTGGGTTCGATCCCCGGGACCTCCCGGTAAAATAAAAACATATATACAGAAGGCGCATGGGCTGCCAGGCTCTGTGTGCCGGTGAGCCGCCAGGCCCCGGGAGCCAGGCAGCAAGATGATGACGTAACAGGAGAGAGACGCAGGGGAGAGACAAGACGAGATGCTCCGAAAACCAGGAAC
>JAQZBX010094214.1:0-12053 GCA_029593785.1 Cabassous unicinctus | reverse complement strand
ATATACACATCCTGGGGCCTTGCCACCAAGCATAGACCACAGGTCAGATCAAAGACCACACTCTCTCCCACACAGCTCTGCATGGTATATGCTGATGTAAACTGGCCTACATCTGTCACCACAATGCCACTCAGGACAACCCCCAAGTCCCAAAAAAGCCCTTGTATTTCAATTGCCCTTCCCCTCCCTGCCACAAAAGCATCCAGTGGCCACCAGCTCCACCTCACAGTTATAATTTCTTCCATTGCTTGAATCACAATATATCTACAACAGAATACCATTAAGTCTACTCTAGTCCATAGCTCTTCACCTAATCCTGAGGGGACTGGGGTGGTGATGTCCACTCCACCTCCAAGTGGCAGTGGGCTTATATCCCATGGATATGCTGGATAGGATTATCCTGCCTGCAGCTGCAGGCCCTCTCCATTCCCTGGCATGTCTGTTGCCCATCATCATCTCCTCGCCAGGTGACTTGAATGAGTCATTGAGCTGTAGGGTAGGAGTTGCAGTTCCACTGAGATTCCAGGCATAGCTGGCACATAGGTAAGCCAGAGACTCCAGTCTCTGGAAGTACACCTAAAAACTCCAGCATCACATATAGGTTTGAATAGAAGGGACTGATGGACCATGTGCAGAGAGGACTTAGTTGAGTTCATTTCATTGTTTGTAACTCACTTTTTTATTCTTATTCCACTGCACTTCTTACATGAGTTAATTTCTTATTTTCTTAGGTCTTAAATGGTTCCTCGTCTACATTTTACTCTTATTACTACTATTCTCTTCTTACCTGATTCCCTTTCTCTGGTCGTCATCTTTTTCTTTCAAAGGAACATAAACAACAACAAGGAAATAGAATAATAGGAACAAAATGTCAAAGAGAAAACTTACCACACACACACAAACAGCAACTAAACAAAACCCCAGAGTAGAGAAAGAAACTAATCAACTGAATAACCATCCAGATAAAAAGATGCCTAAACACCAAAAAAGATTAAAAACCATACTAAGAAACAGGAAGATAATGTAGAAACTAAAAACCAGTACAATGAACAAACTAAAAACCAGGATATGCAGATCATAGAAAAACCAATGAAAGATGTCCAAACAAATATCCTGAACCAACTTAATGAAGTGAAGGAACAGAATAATGATATTAAAAAGACACTTGGAGAACATACTGAAGAAATGGTAAACACACATAAAAAGGTAATGGATATAATGGTGATGAAAGTCACAATCCAAGAAATCAGAAATACATTGGAAACATGTAACAGCCGATTTGAACAGGCAAAGGAATAGGATTAGTGATGTGGAAGATAATATATCTGAAATCAAACAGATAGAGCAGATAGATAAAAACTTAGAACAAATCCAGCAGGGACTTAGGGATCTGAAAGAAAACATAAAATGCACAAGCATACACATTATGGGCATCCCAGAGGGAGAAGGGCAGGGAAATGAGACAGAAAGAGTGTTAGAATAAATAATGGCTGAAAACATCCCAACCCTATTGAGGGAGATGGATGTACAGGTCCAGGAAGTATATTCTTTATATCCAAAGAGTATAAATTCCAACAGGTCTACTCCAAGGCACATACTTGTCAAATTGTCCAATGCTCAAGAAAAAGAGGGAATACTGAAAGCAGCAAGAAAAAAGAGAAACATCACATACAAGGGAAGCTCAAAAAGATTATGCAATGATCTCTTATCTGAGACCATGGAAGCATGAAGGTAGTGGTATGACATAGTCAAGGTGCTAAAAGGGATAGAAAAACAAACCTTCCATCCAAGAAGTCTCTATCCAGCAAAGCTGGCCTTCAAAAATGATGGCGATTTTGAAATATTCACAGATAAACAGAAATTAAGAGAGTATTCCATTAAGAAAACTGCCCTTCAAGAAATAGTAAATGGAGTTCTGCAGGTTGAAAGGAAAAAACAGGAAAGACAGAGTGGGAGGAGAGTGTAGGAAAAATTTAAAAAAAAAATTGTAAACAACATATGACATTCATGACCCCAAAGATAATATGGCTAATGTAAGTAATTCCTTAACAGTGATAACACTGAATATTAATAGATTAAACTCACCAGTCAAGAGACACATATTGACAGAATGGATGAGGAAATATGTCCCATTTATATGCTATGTACAAGAAACTGACCTTAGACCCAGGGAAACAAGGAGGCTGAAAGTGAAATGCTGGAAAGTAATTTTACAAGCTAACAACATCCGTAAAAAGGTGAGAGAAGCTATACTAATATTGGACAAAATAGACTTTAAATGCAAAACTCCTTTAAGAGACAAAGTTGATCACTATATATTAATAAAAGGGCTAATCTTTCAAGAAGAAAGAACAATCATAAACATTTATGTAACTAATCAGGGTAGCTCAAAGTACATGAGGCAAACACTGGAAAGGCTAAGTGGAGAAATAGATGCCTCTACAATTATGGTGGGGGAATTGAATATACCATTGTCACCATTAGGCAGAGCATCTCAACAGAGAATCAATAAAGAAACAAAGACTTTGAATAATACATTAGAGGATCTGGATCTAATAGACATATAGAACACTACACCCAAATAGAGTGGGGTATACTTTCTCCTCGAGTGCAAACAGATCATTTTCAAAGGTAGACCACATGTTAGGCCACAGAACAATTCTCAATGAATTGAGAATGATTGAAACCATACAAAGTAATTTCTCTGATCACAATGGAATTAACCTGGAAACCAGTAAGGGCCAGAGAAAAGCATTAGGCACAATGAAATGGAAGGTAAACAACACAGCCTTAGACAAACAGAGGGTCAAGGAGGAAATTACAAAAGAAATCACCATGAAATGTAATTACCATGAAATGACTGAAAATGACAACAAAACACATGAAAACCTATGGGATGCAACAAAAGCTGTACTGAGAGAGAAATTCACAGCCGTAAATTCATATATCAAAGAAGAAGAAACAGCTAAAATTTAATACCTAACAGCACACCTCGAGTAATTAGAAAAAGAAAAACTAACCCCAAATGAAGTAGAAAAAAGGAAATAACAAAGATTAGAGTAGAACTAAGTGAAATAGAAAATTAAAACGCACAAGAAAAAAAATTAA
Organism: Cabassous unicinctus; assembly: GCA_029593785.1. Taxonomy (NCBI): domain Eukaryota; kingdom Metazoa; phylum Chordata; class Mammalia; order Cingulata; family Chlamyphoridae; genus Cabassous; species Cabassous unicinctus. Next base: position 8,945 of record JAQZBX010094214.1, on the reverse strand, counting down.
CAAACCAAAAGCTGGTTCTTTGAGAAGGTCAATAAAATTGACAAACCCTTAGCTGGACTAACAAAGAAAAAAAGAGAAAAGATGAAAATACATAAAATAAAAATGAGGATGGGGATATTACCCCGACCCCATAGTAATAAAGAATATCATAAGAAGATACTTTGAAAAACTGCATGCCAACAAGAAAGATAATTTAGAGACAAATTCCTAGATACACACAAGCAGGCAATAATGATGAAAGAATAAATTTATGGGCCCAACAGTCCAATCACAAGTAATCAGATTGAAATTGCTGTCAAAAACCTCCCAACCAAGAAAAGCCCAGGGCCAGATGGCTTCATAGGTGAATTCTTCCAAACATTCTGGAAAGAACTAACATCAATCCTGCTTAAACTCTTCCAGAAAATAGGAGAAGGAACATTGCCTAAATTAATCTATGGTGCCAAAATTCTCCTAATACCAAAACCAAACAAAGATGCCACAAGAAAGGAAAATTACAGACCAAATTGTCTAAAGAAACTAGAGGTTAAAATCCTCACAAAAATACTAGCTAATTGTGTTCAACAACACATCAAACAAATTATACACCATGACCAAGTGGATTTCATCCCTTATATGGAAGGATGGATCAACATAAGAAAATCAATCAATGTAATACATCACATAAACAGATTAAAAGGAAAAAATCACATGATCATCTCTATAGATGCAGAGAAAGCATTTGACAAAATGCAGCAACCTTTCCTGATAAAAACACTGCAAAAGATAGGAATAGAAGGAAATTTCCTTAACATGGTAAAGGGTATATATGAAAAACCCACAGCTAACTTCATATACATTGGTGAAATCCTAAAATTTTCCCTCTAAGATCAGGAACAAAACAAGGATGCCCACTACCTCCACTCCTATTTAACTTTGTGTTTGAAGTACTTGCTCAAACACTTAGGCAAGAAAAAGATATAAAATGCATCCATATTGGAAAGGAAGAAATCCAAATTTCACTATTTCCAGATGATATGATCTTTATACATAGAAAGCACTGAGAAATCTGCAACAAAGAATTTAGAGATTATAAATGAGTTCAGTAAAGTCACAGGTTAAAACATTAATGGACAAAATCAGTAGCAATTCTGTACACCAATAATAAGCAATCTGAGGAGGAAATCAAGAAAAAAAATCCCATTTACAATAGCAACTAAAAGAATCAAATAACTAGGAATAAATTTAACTAAAGATGTGACTGACTTATACATAGAAAACTAAACAATGTTGCTAAAGGAAATCAAAGAAGACTTAAATAAATGGAAAAATACTCCCTGTACATGAATAGGAACTCTAAATATCATTAAGATGTTGAATAAGCCAAAGGGGGACTGATGAAAAACACTAGAAATTGGTTGGTTTTAATAAAGGGTATTTAATTGGGGTAGAAGCTTACAGTTACCAGGTTATAAAGCATGTTAATTCCCCCACCAAAGTCTTTTGCCATGTGTTAGAATAAGATGACTGCTGTCATCTGCCAAGAGTTCAGGCTTCCTAGATTCCTCTTTCCCCAAGGCTTGATTCTCTTTGAGCTCAGCTATTCTGCTATTTCAACAAGGTCACCTCTAGACTATAAGGCTCTCTAGGCTTTGCCTCTCTCCACAAGTCTAGCTGTAAACTCTCAGCAGAATGTTTCTGGTTCTCTCCCTGGTGATTCTGCCATGCCTAAGAGCCATCTCTATTCCTCTGTCATCTTCTCCTGTGTATTTACTTCCCAGGCTCCAGCTCAAAACTCAGTATTAGAACTCCAACTCTGTCCTTTGCCATGTCTTTTATCTGTGAGTCTACACCTACCAAGGCCCTACTTATGTGGTCCAATCAAAACCCTAATCATAATTTAATCACACCCAGAGAAACTGACCAGTTTACAAACATAATCCAATATCTATTTTTGGAATTCATAAACACTCTATTCTCTGAATTCCAAAAAGACATTAAAATATTCAAAAAACTTTATTTCAGTAAAAATGCTAAGTACAAAATCATATCATAATCAGTTTAAAGAAAGTGCAATTTGTTTTGGGGCAAAATCCCATCTGGCTGTAGAACTCTGAAAATTGAAACACCATTTATCTTTTTTCTAATACATAAATGGACAGAAAAAGGATAGATTTTTTCAGTATCATAAAGAGAAACTGGGAGGAAATCATGATGCATGGGTTTTCTACAGCTCAGTAAACCTGCAGAATATACTCCATTATATGTCAAAGTGTGAGAGTCATTCTTGAGATGATGTTTTCTTCTGCTAGGGTCTTATGGGAATCCACACTTTCCATAGTCTTGCCCAATGGCCATTTTCTTGGTTCCACCCTCATCAAGCATCTGGGTTGTGAACAAGATATAGACTTCAACCTCCAAGAGCATTGAGGTGATTGCCACACTTTACCCAAACTTTGGGTTAAAGTCTTCACCCCTCTAGTACAGTGAAGTGAAGAAAACATCCTCCCTAACCTTTGGCATAGAGGCTCAAAGCTCTAAGCACAATGAATTGACCACTTGGACTTCCATAATCCATGGGAGACAGGCACACCACTCTCAGACCTATAGGATGCTGACCTTAACTGCCCTAATCCTTGAGTAAAGTGCTCCACCCTCTCTGTACCCTGGGGCCACAAAACTCTCCCCAAACATGGGGCAGGATACTCACTCTTTTCAACTACTAGGGCAAATTCACCCTCCTGTACACATGGGTCGGGTTCCTCTCTTGGTGCAAGGCAGTGTCTTAATTTCAGATCTTACCTTCCATGGTTTTCCTCTTAAAGTATTTTCCCCTTCAATTTCTCCCTTCCATGTCCCTTTTAGTCCAGGCTGACAGTGATTTTGTTCACACAGCTCTCTCAAAAAGTTTGATGGTTTAGCATGCAGGACACATGGGTCAAAGCCATCAAACCGTAAGACTTTACAGAAGTCTTTCCAAGATAACCACATCTTTAATCCTGATTTACAACTTCCAAGTTTCGATAAGTCCTCAAATGGGGCATTTTCTTCTGGGAGCTTGATTTCCAGAGCCTTGGAATTTCCAGAATCAGTTTCTGTTTTCTTCGGGCCCAACAGTACAGTCCTCAGGGAATCTCGCTTATCTAGCATCTTGCTATAAGCTGCAAGGAGAACCCAAGCCACATTCTTCAAGTTTGCTTTGGAAGGTTCTTCAGCTAAATGCCCAGGCTTGCCATTTTCAAATTCTGCCTTCCTAAAACACCAGGAGTTAATCTTGCTAAGTTTTCTGCAGCTTTAAAACACAGATCACCTTTTCTCCAGTTTCCAATAATAATTTCATTATTAACTTCTAAGGAATCAAAAAAGTCTCTTTAGTGTCCTTATCACAATTATTTCCTTCAAAGACCTTATCAAAAATAACTTTAGGCTCCATATTACTACCAACAGTTTCTGCAAAGCAATCTAGGCTTTTTCCATCAAGCATCTCACAATTCCTCCAAAAAATGCCCCTTAGCCATTTATAAAACCATTCCAGCATGACCCCACCCTCCAGTACCAAATTCTCTGTTAGTCAGCCAAAGCAGTGCTGATGCAAAATACCAGAAATCACTTGGATTTTATAGAGGGTATTTACTTGAGGTAGAAGCTTATAGTTACCAGGCCATAAAGCATAAGTTACTTCCCTCACCAAAGTCTATTGCCATGTGTTGGAGCAAGATGGTTGCTGACATCTGTCAACAGTTCAGGCTTCTTGTGTTCCTCTCTCCCTTGGGCTTAATTCCCTCCAGGCTCAGATCCCCAGCTATCTACACAAGGTCAGCTGTAGACTAAGAAGCTCTCTAGGTTTTGCCTCCATCCACAAGGCAAGCTGTAGACTATCAGGTGAATGGCTCTGTCTCTCTTCCCAGGGCTACTGCCATGTCTAAGAGCCATCTCTATTGTTCTGTGTTCTTCTCTTGTGAATTCACTCTCCAGACTCAAGCTTAAAACTCAGCATCAGAATTCAAACTCTGTCCTTTTCCATGTCTTTTATCTGTGAGTCCTCACCCACCAAGGGGTGGGATCTCAATGCCCTACTGATGTGGCTAAATCAAAGCCTTAATCATAATTTAATCACACCCACAGGAACTGACCAGTTTACAAACATAATCCAATATCTATTTTTGGAAAACATAAATAATGCCAAAATGCTACAGATGTCTACCCTACTGAAACTGATCTATATATTTAATGCAATTTTAAATAAAATCAAAACAACATTTTTTACCAAATTGGAAAAACTATGAAATTTATTTGTAAGGCAAAGTGCCCCAAATAACCAAAGACATGTTGAAAAAGAAAAATGAAATTGGAAGAATCACACTACCTGACTTTAAAATATAATACAAAACTGCAGTGGTCAAAAGAGCATGATACTGGCACAAGGATAGACATACTAACAAATGGAACCTAATTGAGAGTTCTGATATAGATCCTCACATATACATTCACTTGACATTTAACAAGGCCACCAAGCCCACTCAACTGAGAGAGAATTGCCTCTTCAACAAATGATGCTTGGAGAACTGGATATCCATATTCCATTGAATGAGAGAGGAACACCATCTTGCACCTTATAAAAAAATCAACTCAGGATGGATCAAAGATCCATCTGAACTATGGTCCATGTTCAGTGTTAAAGCCCCAGGATATGTTTATGAATTGCAATTAATGTGCCACACTAATGAAGAATGTTTATGTGGGAGGGTTTGGGAGGTGTGGGGAGTGGGGCATATAAGAATGCCTATATCTTTTGTGTGACATTTATGAAATCTAAGCATCTTTTAAAAAACCCAAGAAGAAAACAACAAAAAATTGAAATATATTGTCAAATTCACAGAAATTCTCACAATATTAACACATATTTGGATATATTACTATCTTATAATTTTAAATACTTTTAAAGTTCTTCCTTATAATCTCATTTTCCCAATTTAAATTTTATTCAGCTATGCTCTTTTTCTGAAGTATATTAGCAATACATTTTTCCCCAAAGAACTAGGTATTCCTGTGCAAAAGACTACTATTTTTCTGTTTCTTATTACTCTATAATTTGCATTTATTTTTATATTTTATCTATATGCTTTCCTTGTAGATAAAATTATTCAACATTACTTGAAGGATGCAGAGTTTATATTTTTCTTTCATTTTCAATTTTAAGACAATTTTATTGATACGCATTTTTCTATAACCTTTAACTTTTTTGTTTCCTTGGTATTTAGATACTAACAAGCTAAATCTAAATACTACAAATGCATTTGTTTTGAGCTCATTTGTGCCAATTTAGATAGAATTGTTATAATTCAGACCAGATGATATTCTATAATTTTAATTAATAAAAATGCTCATCTTTATTGGATCTAAGAAAAAAAAACAACCAAAATTGCAAGGAGATACCATCTTACAACCATTAAACTGACAGTCATTAATCAGTGGACAACAAGTTTTGGAGAGGATGTAGAGGAATGGGAACTCTCATCTGTGCTGGTGGGAATGTACAATGGTGCAGTCATTGTGGAGGGCAAATTGGTGGTTCCTCAAAAACTAACTATAGATCTGCCATATGATCCAGCAATTCCACTGTCTATAAATGTGTTCAAATATTCATGGGGCATTGGCAAGTGAGTAAAGGTTCAAACAATAACTGAAAGAGTATTGAATTCCCATCCTAGAGAGCTCTGTCACATTCTCTAAAGGAACAGAAACAATCCCCCAAGTACAGGAGTAAAGACTGGCAAAGAAGGATGGTTCATTGATGGGCCTCTGATATTGATGACTATGCTTATAAGCCTTTACTTTCAAATTGCAACATAGCCTAGTGTTCTAGAGTGACTAAGTGTTACATCCTGAGAGCTTCCATGTTGCTCAAATTTGCCTCTCTCTAAGCCAAATTCAGCATATAAATGTATTACCTTCCCTCCAGCATGGGACATGACTTGCAGGGATGAATTTCCTTGCCACCAAGTGATTTCTACCAAACACCACTAGCAATACAGCTGGAAAAAGCCTTGAATAAAAGCAGGACATGTAAAGGCAAATGAATTTATATGGCTAAGAAACTTCAAAGTTAATCAGGAGGTCATCCCAGACATAATGCTTATTCAGGTCTCAGCAGGATCTCACAGACTGCCAAAGTTGATACTACCCCAAATAGTGGCACTGTTGAGGATGCTGGAGACACCCAGGTCCTATGGTAATGGCAAATAGCTCTGGAGATTCGTGCCTTGCCAGTGGGCCCTACTTTGGAGTTTGTGCTCCTGAGTATGACAGAGTTGGACTCTCTTGTGAATTCTCTACATATGTGTCTTCCTTCCCTTCTATTTGAACGTATAGCTGGTGCTGGAGTTGGTAGATTTATGCCCAAGAAACTTGAATCTTGGGGCTGTCCATGTGGCATCTGGAACCTGAGCATCAGCAGAGTTGCAACACCTACTCTCCAATTCATTGTAATCACCCAGGACAACTAACCAGGAGGTGAAGATGGACAACCACCAAACTAAGGAACTGAGAAAGTCTACAATTGTAAGCAAGAGATTCCCATCCATCTTCTGTACTGGATCGAAGCCCCCTCTCCATTAGAGTTGTAGTGGGCATCACCATCCCAGAATCCTCAGGACTGAGGAAAAAATTATGGACCAGAGTTGACTTATTGGTATTTAACTATACACTTACTGTGATTCTAGCTGTGGAAGAAATTATATCATTGATGTGAAGACAGTGGTCAATGGAGTGCTGAAGGCAGGGATAGGGAAAAAGAGGCATAATATGGGGACACTTTTGGGACTAGGAATTGCCCTGAACGGCATCACAATGACAGATACAGACCATTATATATCCTGCCATAACCTACAGAATTGAGTGGGAGAGAGTGTAAACTACAATGTAAAATATAATTCATGCTTAGTGGCAATGCTCCAAAATGTGTCCATCAATTGCAACGAATATAATATCCTAATGAAAAAAGTTGTTAATGTGGGGAAAATTGGGAGGTGTGGGGAGTGGGGCATATGGGAATCCCTTATATTTTTTATGTAACATTTTATGTAATCTATTCTAGAAAAAATAAAAGACATATTTAAAAATACATGTATAAAATATTTTTAAAATGCATTAGACTTCTACAAGTGGTTATATCTCTAGGTTATGAAATTATGGGTGACTCTGGTGATCTTCTATAATTCTATGATGAGCATACATTGTTTTTCTAATTAGAAAATAAAATTTATTTTAAAAAAGCAAAAAAGCAAAGGGAGTAGAGGATGTCTTCACTCAAATGCCTTGGATTGTAAACAGGGAATTCCTGAGGCCTAGGAGAGGAAGTTGATTCCAGGTCAACACAGGCTCACATAAAGTAAAGAGGGTGCTTTAATTCCTATTTGCCACAGGCTGATCATCTTGATAGGAAGGCTAAGCTCTGAAGGAGACCACAAGCCAAAGCAGAACCAAATTGCAAAGACATTAAAAATTGATTTGTGTTTGTTTTGAATAGCGCCTGGCATTTGAAAAATTCTCTGTCATACCACCAAATGTATACAAATTAAGAGAGAGTGCAGGGACAAAATCCCAGACATAACATATTAAAATATTATAATGTACAGTTTGCAACAAAAGATTATGGCAGACAAAGAAACAGGATATGATGACCTATGTAATGGAAGAAGAGAAAAATCCAGAAACCATTAATGAGGACCAGACTTTGCACTTACCAATAATAGATGTTAAAAAAATTGATCCTCAACATACTCAATGAGATAAAGGAAAACATAGAGAAAGTAAAGGATGTGAGGAAAACACTTAATGAACAACATGGGAATCACTCGAGAGAAATATTATAATTAAGGAACTTAATAACTGAAATGTAAAATTCTGTAGATATTTCAAAAGCAGATTGTATGTGGAAGAGAAAGAATCAATGAACTCAAAGATGAGACAACTGAAATCATTCAGGCTGAGGAACAAAAAGATATAAAAAATAAAATAAAAAAGAATGATCAGAGCCTAAGAGACCTGTGGGACACCATCAGGCATATAGGCATCTCAGAAGAAGAAGAAAGAGATAAAGCGGTAGAAAGAATATTCAAAGAAATAATGGCAGAAGATTTCCCTGATTTAATGAAAGACATATGAACATTCAAGAAGACTAGAAAACCCCAATCAGGATAAACTCATAAAGTAACAAATACAGACACACAATAAGCAAACTGGCCAATGACAAGGACAAGAAAAAAGTTCAGAAATCTATCAGGAAAAGCAATGAGTTAGGTACAAGTGAATCCCAATAAGATTAACTGTTGATTTATCATCAGAAATCAGGGATACAGGAACATAGTGGGTAGGAATATTTAAAGTGCTGATAGAAATCAATTGCAGAACAGGAAATTTATATCTGGCAGGGCTTTCAAAAATGAAGGAGAGATTAATGCATTACTTGTTAGTTGAGATATCCTCATTCTTCTTGAGTTAGTGTGGGTGTATTTGTTTTTCTAGGAATTTTTACATTTAATCTAGGTTATCCAAATTCTTAGCTATCCAAATTCTTGGCATATATTTAATAGTATCAAGATTCATTTTTACATGTCCTGGTTTTTCTAACCTGACCTTCCTAATCTAACCACCTGTTAATCTTGTACCACTAGTAAAATCTCTACCCACCTGTCCTATCCTTCAATATGTAAATATATTCTTTCAATTTACCATAGATAATGTCCATATGGGTGATGGCTCACAACCTACCCTTCTCTCATTCTTCCTGGTTAGCCTATCTTTCACTCAGTGGTTCTCAGAAACTGTTATCTTACCTCAATTCAAATCAATGAGGTCATAAACTGTTCTTCCTTCAATGCCTGGCTTGCTTCACTCAGCATAAGGTCTTCAAGATTCATCCATGTTATTCCATGTGTTAGCACTTTATTCCTTCTAACAGCTGA
>JAQZBX010094213.1:0-12051 GCA_029593785.1 Cabassous unicinctus | reverse complement strand
ATAATGTGTTACCGTTTCTCATTCATTCTTTATAGTACTTTCCATAGAGTATGAGCAAAAGAAAAATATTGATTTGAATTCTTCCTTCTCTTTTTTTATTTTAGCTATGAATGCTTCTGAAAACATCAGACTACATTAAAAACATTTAGTCTCAGAATTGTCAAAATATTCATCCATCCAACAAGAACTAAAGCAACAAATAAAATTTATAATCAAGTTGGGTAGTACAGTATAATGAAAAATTTTGCTGGCTTTGTCCCAAGTTCCTAGGAAGGTAACCTCTGAATTTTTGGAATTTCCCATGATAAGAGTGTGTTTTGTTATTCAAGGTGAGCCCAGGACCACACCTGATAGTCATATGCTAATGAGATGACCCAACCTCTGACCTCTGGGATTTCACCAATCATGCCTATATAATGAAACCCCATATAAACTTGGAACACTTGAAACTTCCATGAGCTTCCATGAGTGATAAGCTACATACATCTCTGTGCTGTGAGGATGATGCATCTTGAATGATACAGAAAATGGTAGTCATGTCTTCTGTGATGGTTAGGCTAATGTGTCAACTTGGCCAGGTAATTGTGTCCAGGTGTTAGGTCCAGTAAGCACTGGGCTAATTGTAATCCAAGAGCATTTATAGACTTCGATTACCAGTGAGTTTACTGCATGGATGGATGATTACATCTGCATCAATCAGGGAGATTGCATTAGCAATGGGTGACCCTTTTATCCAAACAGTTGAATGCCTTAAAAGGGGATGTGATTTCAACATTCAGAGAGAATTTTCCAGCTCGTCTTTGGACAGCCAACTTCTCCCAGAAACTCATCAAGGACCTTTCACTGGACTTTCATCGGAGCCCCTGGCTTGCAGCCTGCCTGCGGAACCTGGACTTGTGCATCCCCACTGTCACGTGAGAGACTCATAAAATCTTATGTTATTGACAGATAGCTCCTGTTGATTCTGTTTCCCAAGAGAACACTGACTAATACATCTTCCAATAGCATTATACTTAAAAAAAAAACAATGTACATACTTTAATTAAAAAATACTTTATTGCTAAAAATGCTAACCATCATCTGAGGCTTCAGTGAGTCATAATCTTTTTGGTGGTGGAGGATCTTGCCTTGATGTTGATGGCTGCTGACTACTGATCAGGCTGGTTGTTGCTAAAGTTGGAGTGGCTGTGGCAATTTCTTATAATAAGACAACAGTGCAATTTGCCACATCAATTGACTCTTCTTTCACAAAAGATTTCTCTGTAGTATGCAATGCTGTTTGGTAGTATTTTACCCACAGTAAAGTCAATCAAGATTGTGTAACCAAGGGTTAAAAATTAACAAATAATTATATTATAAAATAGCAGGAGGTTAATACCTGAAATTACTGAAGCTAGCTCATGTGGTCTCACCACTGTTGATGGTTACTCTAGACTTACCCTCACCCTTGTGTATACTTACCTTTGTGATGATTAATCTTACCCTTGTTTACTATTGTGATGATAATTCTAGATTTAATTTACCCTTGTTTATGGATTAGGATCATCCTTGTGTATGCTTACTATTGGGATGGTACCCATTCCACCCCACTCTGTTTAATATTCATATGAATGACCTTATAACTGACCTTTGTTCTGCATAACCCTACCCCAAATCCTTGTGACTGATACTGGCTAGCTACTGTACTCCTGTCTGTGCTGTTTAACCCCTTAATGTTTATTAATGAAGGAACCTGTGTCCAGCTCCACCCCAATAATTCATTAGCACCCTGATATAATATATTAGAATTTCTGCACATCAGTGAGGTGGTTTGGAGCCATGAGGCCTACTGTACTCCTTTGCTGATGCAACCAAATAAATTCTTTCTCTTTTTGAAACCCTGGTGTCTCAGAAATTGGCTTTAAAGACACATCAGGAGACAAGAATTTGCTTTTACTCAGTATCAATTTGGCAACTCTGGAGGGACAAAGGACAAAGGGGTCCCTGAAGGAGTTCAACTTCCTGAGGTTCTGGGGCCCCAGTGAGAGAGGTAAGCACAGTAATTGAGCTTTCTGTGGCCGCTAGACCTTCTTCATCAAAAAAAATTGACAAATGGATTTTTCCTACATGGCTGGCACTCCAGGCCCTAAAGGTTCTTTAGAGCTTCAACAAGAGAAACATTTCCAGCCCCAAGTCCAGACATCTGAATGGGTGAGTAGGTCACCAAGGTAGAAGCAAGTTGGGAAGGTAGTTTGGCAGTTTGCTCTGACCTCTCCACCTTTTCTAACTGGGTGAGTGGATCACCAAGGTAGAAGCGAACTGGGAAGTGAGTAAGATGATTTGAGTCCCTTTAAACTCCTTCCAAAAGGATTCCCCTTGCTCTGACCTCTCCATTATCTCCTGTTTTTTTTTTTTTTTTTTTTTTTTTTTTTTTTTTTTTTGTTGTTGTTGTTGGGTATCATTCTGTCTGGGGTTCAAATCCCCACCTTAAGTCTCTCTGTTAAGTGTACTCCTGAACTGTGAGTCTGTCAGTTGCATATACTCCTGAAGTTTAAGTCTGTCTGTTGGATATACTCTTAAACATTGTCTATCTGTTAAGTTTACTCCTGAAAATAATCCAAACTATAGGTAGTGTTAAGTGTCTGTTCATTAAATGGTGTGTGTTACTTAGGTATAGTAAATGTTCAGTGTCTTCTAAACTGTTAAATTAGTGTTTAACTTCATTTATACTGCTCAATATTCTTAATTGGTTACTGGTTACTGAAATTCTTTAAAACGTGAAATTCTAATTTTACTAGTATTCCTAAATGTAACCCTTTAGGCTGTATTTTAAAAGACTGGAAAATCTTAGCCATGAGCCTATGAAAGAGAAGGAATTGTTTTTTTCCTCTAACAAAGTTTGGCCTCAATATAAGTTTGAATCAGGAAGAAAATGGCTGGAGTATGGTTCTGAGGCAGGTTGCCTACCCTATGGCATGTCCTTAAATTATTTTATGCGGCATAGCCAAGAACTGAGAGGCACAGAATCCAGAGCATTCTGCTAGCATATTTGGTGAGCCAGCCAGGAGACAAAGAAGCAAGTAATGCTCCCCGTACCCCGCCAAAGTCTGATGAGTTTTTAATTGAAGCCTGTTTGTGCCTTCTTTTGTTTTATTAGCAAGGCCCCCCAAGAATCTCACCCTGGGCCATGCCCAGAGGTTTGCGCCTTACTCAGCCCCCAGGAGACCCTGAGATTCCTGTTAATCCATTACCTCTGGTGCCCCTGAAGCTGTTTGCCTGCAAGCTGCAGAACAGTCTATGTTTTTTAATATGCCTCTTAATGTCCAATTTAACTGTGAAACTCAGTCCTTGGAAGTGGCCATAAATGAGCCCTCTCTAATGGCCAACCTTTCTAAGACCTCTGCAAGAGTAGGCCAAAAGAAAGGTTTCAAGCCAGCCCCTTTTCTAGGAAGAATAACATGGCTTGGTAGCTTTGGTCCAGAACCTAGGTCCAGACATCTCCCAAGATCTAGTTCATCCCAGAGATGCCTGTGCAAATGGTCTCTGATTTCCAGGATGCTGTGAACCAGAGAAGCAACTCCTAATGTTTCCCAAGACTTAAGTGGCTTAGGCACTTCAGTTTGGAGAGCAAAAGTTCAGTCAGGCTGGGAACTGGGACTCTGGATTGGCTGACACATATTTTTTCCATTTCTCCCTAGAACAATGGGTACAGTTTCTCTAGCATTCCAGCAGACTCCCCATTGGGGTGTCTTCCCAGGAATTAGGACAACCTGCCTAACGATGGTCAAAAAGGAAGAGGTAATGTTTTCCTGCCATACCACATGGCTGCAGTACATCCAAATGTGGCCTCTGTATGGGACCCTGAATTGTAGTTAAACCTGTGTAAGATAGAAAGAGAGGACAGACAGATCTGAGGGCCAGAGACCATGTGGTCATGTCTCCTTAAAGAGATGAGGAAATGCACTATCAAACTGGTCAATAATAAGCTCAGGGAAATTACTCAAAGGCAGAACCTAGAAATCCAGCCAGTCTGCCTCAGATATCCATATAAAGTTGCAGAAACTTTCCCTGGGCCCCCAAACTTCCATTAACTCCATTTTAGAAACTGCCTTCTCAGTTTTCAACAATTGAGACCATGCAGCCAAGATGGAGAAGGTAAGGGGCATCAGACACAGGGTCTGGGACAGGCTTACCTTTTAACTGCCACCATTAAAGTCATCGTCACCTCAGGGCAATCAAAATTCAGGATCCATATCACCAGGAACTTGGCCCCAAGCTATCTCACCACCTGTACTGCTTGGGCCTTGCCCCAGAGGAAGGTGGAAGGGCCATGCATGTACCATCAACCAGGAGGAGCCTCAGGTGACCCTTGATATGGCAGGTAATATCATTAATTTCTTAATTAACATGGGAGCCAATTACTTGGTCCTGGCCTGCACTCCAGACCTCTTTAGCCTCAGTTGAGTCTAATAAGGGGAGTAAATGGGGAATCAAGATCTAGGCCATTTACTAAACCTATCCCTTGTAGAAGAGGAAACCTCCTCATAAGCCATCAATTATGATTAAAAGTTCCTGGAGAACGGCTTTCCTCAGATATCTTTCCCTAATGTAAGTGTGTAAAATTCGCTCTTCTGTTCTAATCTGTGCTCACTTTAACTTTGTCAAACTTGTAAATCAGATTTGGGGTTTGCCTGTTACAAGTTGGTTAACAGTGAAAGGTAACCTAAAAATGAGTCTTTAAATGTCAATACTATCTTGCAATTGGATTTGATGTGTAAAAGGAAATCACATGGAATTAGTTCAACTGCTGGAAAAGTGGATAAACTTAGCAACATAATGTTAATAAAATAGTTTTAGTTGCTTAGCTAATAAACAAAAGTGCCTAATTTGCTTTAAAGTGAAAATTTACTGGAAACTGTAACTAAGAGTTAAGATCATTATATAGATGCCTCTATATTATAAAAGAGCAAAAGCTCAAATTGCTCTAACTGGGTGGATTTAGCCTAGACCTTCTATTGTGATAGTAATCTTAGACTAATTTACCTTTGTTTATTATGACCTCTGGTGTAGCCTTACCCTTGCCAGTGCTTGCTATAGTAATGGTAATTATAATCTGAACTTACCTTTGATTATGGTTATTTTAAGACTAGCTTCTCTCCTGGACCTACTATTGTGATGGTAATTCTAAAGTAAGTTTGCCTTTGCTTATGGTTATTTCAGGACTGGCCTTATCCTTGGATGTACTTGCTCACCTTTGTAATGTTAACCACTCTATACTCCCCTGTTTCCATGGAAAATTCTGCTCCCCATGGCTTGGAGAAAGGCAAATTTGAGACACCCTTGTCTCTTGTCCTTCCACTGTTGTTAATAGCCCTGCTTTCTCTCATTATTATCCAGATGTGGACTCCAATTTACCTACTCTGGGCAAGACCCCAGAGGGACCCCCTGACCTTTGAGGAAATAGCTGCATGGTGGGAATCCTTGGCCCTCAGGGTTGGATGTCCACTCTTCCAGTTATCTCTAAGGACTGGAGATTTGAGAACCTCCCACCTTGAGCATCAAGATTTCTGAAAGCAGCAGGTCATGAGAAAAAAAAATTTTTTTCCCCCTGAGACTTCAATGACCTCAGTGAGTATATACTGGAATTAGTATTGCTAATCCAAAGTCTGCCAAAGTCAAAATGGGAAATAAGCAGAGCTCTGAAGTAAAGGAAAATGTTGTAGATTGTATTTTAAAGTATTGGAAACAATTTGGTGACAGTGCAGATTAGATTAATTAAAAATTGCCTTCAAAGAGATCTTTAAAATGTTGTTTTACAGTTAAACTTATTTTGTAAGAGAATGCAAATCATAAGTAACATTAATGAGTTGTATGCTTGTGTCTAACTCTCTATTTGTGTCTGTCTATTTGTTTAGCATGTATTTTTATACATCAAGATGGCAATATCAAATTAACAAATGAAAATTCTTAAGAGAACTCTATTCAAACTGTTAAAAATTAAATAAGTGCTTATCTTCTAGGCCAGGGAATTAATAATCACAGTTTGTCCTGGAATCCCCCAATTCAAACCTTTTAACAGCCTTAAAATGAGTGTAATTAATGATCCAGTTGTCAAATTTCAGTAAGTAAAGGAAAAGTTCTTGAACGCCATGGAAAGATCTTTTCTAAATTATGATTAAAATAAATTAAACAATTATAATTATTCCAGAAACTGGCAGTCAATATGCTTTTAAAGTTACTCACAATTTTAAAATTTTATTAAAGAAAAGAGGTTTTAGACTCCTGTGTAAGAAGGAAAAAGAACATTCCTTGCATAAACTATAATGGTTTCAATTTTATTTAGCTTGGATATAATCTTCTAAGTTTATAAGATACTAATGAAATAAATTAGCATTATATGTGTGGAATCTTTGGGTTGATGAAATTTATAAGTTTGTGTTTAATGAAATTAAGATCTGACCTAAAGTGAATTGACTAGTTTTCACAGAACAGAATGAGGAATGTAAAACAAGACCTAAATGGATAAAGGTGAATTTCATTTGTTGCTAACTGCAATTTAATAAACTTATTTTAATGCAAAGTAACTTGTCTGTGTTGTTATGGTTAATTATAAGAAGTTTGTAAATGCTTCTTCTAAACTGAAGTATTTACATGGCTAATTCCAGGAAACCATTATTAAATAGAAACCTAAATTGATATTGATAACACAAACTAACTCCATAACAAGGAAACCTGTCAGAAGCCACCTCAATCTACATATAAAAATGGTGGTAAAGGGAAAATAACCTTGATTCCACTGGGAATCTTAGGCTTTCATAAAATAATGGAAAAAGCAATTTTTTCCTATACTGCTAAAGTAAAATACCTGTTAATTAATGTAATTATGGTAAAGATGTAGAAGTTAAAAAGTAAAGTACTAAAATAGTTAAGTTTGAGAATGGATGTTGCTCAAGCGGTTGAGTGCCCGCCTCCCACATGGGAGGTCCAGGTTCAGTTCCCAGTGCCTCCTGATAAAACAAAAACAGACAATGAGGAAAACAAACAAACAAACAAAAAACAACTCAGGGAAGCCAATATGGCTCCATGGTTGAGCATTGGCTTCCCACATATGAGGTTCCGGGTTCAATCCCCAGCCCCCAGTACCTCAAAAAAAATATTTAAGTTCATTTGGTATGTTATACATTGCATTGGATGTGTTTAGAAAGTGTATAAAAATTAAAAGAGACTTCAGTATTGCCAAAGCAGGCCTTCAGTACCCTGCATGGTGCCTCTCTGCTTGAGTTGTTGGCTAGGTCAGTCACTACAACCCTAAAACAATAAAAGTATCTACCATACCTGGACATCCACCTGAAGTGGATGGACAGTACACTGCAGTTTCTGACTCCTGCAGCAGCTGGCTATGGCTCAATATGGCGAGATGTACAATGGACATTGCCTCCAGACTGCCTTTGTTTCATAGTGCCAAGGGGCACTATGCACCAGGCTGGTGAAACACTGGAGCCTCTCTCTAGGGCCAACAGTGACGCAGCATGCTGGCTGTGTGAAGGACATACCAAGTGGAACAATAATTACCAGAGTAATGTGAGTAGAACTTAATCACAACGGGCATTATGGCTTGCTCCCATGGAGAGACAACATGTATGATGATATGCAAGCCTGGAACTTAGATGTATTAACTGCAGCTCAAAGAGAAACTTGTGCATTGATTATATTGTACCTATATACCTGATGAATATGATAGTATCTCTTCTATTCTAGATCATATGCAGAAGGATAATATCTCTTCTATTCAAGATCATATGCAGAAGGATATTAAACACACAAAACTTAATTCATTTCCTAAGTAGTTAATGAACATTTCTATAAGATAAAAGAATGGCTCTCTTAAGTACTGTCTTTATTTTGATTGCCATATGCTTGTCTTGTTGTTTCCTATACTGTCTTTGTGAGTTTATGTCTAGGGCAGTGCCTGTATTCATACTTCTCCTAGCTGTCCTAGGCATAACCACAACTGTGGGAACTGGGGTTGGCAGTTTATACTAAACCCAGAAGGTCTACCACAATCTTTCCCTAGAGTTAACCAATAGCATAAAAGAACTCAAGGAAGATTACTGTTTTCCATCAACTGTGGGAGGATGCAGCATCTGAAGGCACCTGGCTTTTCTCACTCTCATGGTCCAGTACGTCATGGCTGGCCTCATTTTTGGGCTTGCTTATCGGCATCTTCTTTATCCTTTCAGTAGGACCATTTATCTTAAATTCCAACAAAGTTTATTTCTTCCAGAATCAACGTCTTCCAGAACAAGACATTAGTCACATGGGGATCTCATCCAGTTCCAACCACAGTGCTGGACCTGTCTTCCCTCAACCTCAAAAGAATAACCAGGGGGTTTTATACTCTGTCAGGCAGGGCCTACTCCCCCTAACCAGCAGGAAGCAGTTACAGAAGAATGATCATTGCCCTACAACTTCCCCTTATGGATAAGGGTGTAAACTCTCCAAGGGAGGAGTTGAGGCAGGTTAGCATAGGGAAAAGGAAAGATGAGCCACAGCTGATACTGGAAGGAAACATGGCTGTGAAACCCTGTCTGGAAACCCCCTGAGGGAAAGGCTGCTACTAAGAATAAAGCCAGAAAGACCCTGTGGACACCCTGGCCATGAAGTCCCATTTGGAACTTTTTCCGGGGTCAAGGGAAGTCCCCGATAACTCCAAAAGGCCTCCCACTGGTCCCCTGAGAGCTAACAGGTGAGGATTGTAAGGTGACCAATCAGAACAGAAAATACCTGAGGCACCTCCCCAACATTAGGAAGGGGCAGGAGGAAAGGTCTTAAAAGGCCTAAGCCGGGGTCCCATGTATGCGACTCCTCCTGAACCACACCTGCAATCTATGTCTCAGATTGTATACTGTTTTTCTTTTCTTGTTTCTTAATAAAATCTTTAGTCCCTTGCTTACCCTATGGCATGTCCTTAAAGTCTTTTATATGGCATAGCCTAGAATCTAGAGGCCCAGAACCCAGAGCGTTCCACTAACAGTTCTATATGGAAGAACTCTGTTTCTCCATTCAGCCAGGACGGCTTTCTGAGATCAGCAGCTGAGCTGGAAATATTTCTACTTCTCCAGGGAATGTCTCTAGTAAAAGATGAAGAATTTGTGTACATGATTACCCCATTCCCCCTGTCAAATTTACATAGATGAGAAAATGGTGGCCCACTTTACATAAAAAGGACCCAGAGAAAATAAAGAGCTTACTTATTCCAAACTGTAATTGGACTGGTATTGAGGCCTTGCGGATAGCAGCAGAAGAAGGGAAAACAGTAAATGAGAAAAGCAGAGCAGGAAAAAAGATAAGAAACAGAGAAAAAATCCTTACAACCCAGAGTGTGCTATAGAGAAAATTGGCAGCACCAATAAAGAATCTTAAATGGAATGCTAATGGTGCTGAGGACTGGGCTAATTTATAGCAGAAAGAGGTCCCTGAAGCTACACACTTGCAAAAGATAAGTGAAGTAATATAAGAATCAGAAGAAAGACCCTTCTCTTTCCTAGAAAGAATTTATACTGCCTATTGGCAATACACTAATATAGATCAGGAAAGTCCAGAAAATACTGGGGTCAGGAAAGTTTAAAAATAAACTTTTTATTCCTCAAAGTTCTTATTCAGGTAAGACGGAAGCTACCGAAAATTGATGGAGGACTAGAATTACCTAGTCCTACCTAGTTTAGTTAGCATTGCATATGAAATTCATTACAATAGAGAGCAAGTTAAAGGAACCTTGCACTTCAGAAGGCGAATGATCCTTCTCAAAGCTCTAATAAACTGAAAGCAATCAGAACAAGACTGCCTCAAAAAGGTAAGACCCCTGGGCCCAACTTCCACCCGACCAGGGACAGGGAGAAAATTTTTAAACTAAGAACCTATTGATGTGCATCCTGCAAAGAAGGACACTGGAAAAGGTATTGTCCTAGACGCCCCTGGGGAAAACCCAAAGAACAGCTAGGTGGCAACCGACTGGAAACCTCGAATGAAAGGGCAGAGGGGAGCTTTACTATGGAATTAAAACCAAATATTTGAAGCTTAGCTTACTAAATGTACCTTCCTTGTGAAAACCTGTTAACCAAATAATGCCCAGATAATTTTTACTGCAATTTATATATATAAAAGTGTTTCCAAGAACAAGCTTGCATATTACAGTCTACACTGATCCCAGAGGAGATCTTAAAAGCAGAAAACACCGAGATGTGGAATGATGGAAAACCTGGAGACAACCATACCGAAAGAGTGAGAATTATGAGTTGAATTAGTGAGTTTTATGTTTCTATTTGTGTGTCTAACTCTATTTGTGTCTGTCCAGTGTATATTTTCATAC
Source organism: Cabassous unicinctus (assembly GCA_029593785.1). Lineage (NCBI taxonomy): Eukaryota > Metazoa > Chordata > Mammalia > Cingulata > Chlamyphoridae > Cabassous > Cabassous unicinctus. The sequence continues at coordinate 1,703 of JAQZBX010094213.1, read as the reverse complement.
CTCTGGATGGTAATATCAAATTAACAAATGAAAAATCTTAAAAGAGCTCTAGCCAAATTGCTAAAAATTAAATAAAGCTTATATATGTTGTATTAGTCAGCCAAAGGGGTGCTGATGCAAAATACCAGAAATCTGTTGGTCTTTATAAAGGGTATTTATTTGGGGTAGAAGCTTACAGTTACCAGGCCATAAATCATAAGTTTCTTCCTTCACCAAAGTCTGTTGCCACGTGTTGGAGCATGACAGTTGCCGACGGTTGCCAGGGTTCAGGCTTCTTAGGTTCCACTCTTCCTGGGGTTTGCCTCTCTCTGGGCTCAGGCTTGCTTCATGCCACAAGGCCAGCTGTAGACTGTCAGGCAAATGGCTTGCTTCTCTTCCCAGGGCCTTCTCTCTTTCCTCACGACCGAGCTCCTCTGTGCGCTTACTTCCTGGGGCTCTAGCTCAAGACTCTGCATCAGAACTCCAACTCAAAACTCCAACTCTGTCCTTTGCCATGTCTTTTATCTTTGAGACCCCAGCCACCAAGGGGTGGGTGGGGCTCAACGCCCTACTGACATGGCCCAATCAAAACCCAAATCATAACTTAATCATGCCCAGATGAACAGACCAGTTTACAAGCATAATCCAATATCTATTTTTGGAATTCATAACTATATCAAACTGCCAAACTGCTACATACGTAAATGCACACTCCTGGAGGCCAGATTGGAAAAGCCAAACAGGATGAAAAAGGTCATATAAAAATCTGACTAAAGAAACTATTTAAAGAGAAAAAAAAAAGCTATAAAGATTATCCTGAGTTCCTCCACAATCTTTCTATAGCCTATCCTACCCCCATGGTTTACTCCCAACATTGACTGAATTCAAGTGAATATTAAAACAGGTTTAAGAAACCATGGGGAATGAGCTGGGTGTGGAAAGGTAGGGGAGATGTAAGTTTAGCTTAGAATTCTTTCAACTTGGCCTGGAAATGAAAAATGATAGGGACAGAGGGGATATTACAGAATAAACCTTGTTTTGCATAGTCTCTTATGTTATTCTCCAATTAAAATTTAACAGCCTTGAGATGAGAGCAATTAATAATTCAATGGCCAAATTTCAACAAGTAAAGGAAAAGGTCCATGAAAGCTAGGAAAAGGGTTTCCTAAATTATAATTAAAACAAATAAAACAATTATAATATATTCTCCAGAGCATAATAGTCTGCATGCTTTTGAGGTTATTTATAATTTTAAAGTGTTAAAACAAAGAGGTTTTAACCTCCTATGAAGGAAAAGAAAAAAAGTCTAATGCAAAATATAATTATTTTAATTTTATTCTACTTAGTCGTAATCTTCCTAAGTTTATCCAGATACTAGTAAGTTAAAATCAAGTCTGTCAAATCTTTACAATGATAAAATTATGTTTTTAATTAATAAAATTATCTTTACAAACATCTTTTAAAAATTGTTTTGCCTAAAGTGAAATGACTAGTTTTTCACAGAACAGAATGAGGGGTATAAGACAAGATTTAAATGAATATGAAAAGAAAAGAAGAACAAGCTTGTGAAAGCTTGTTTAAGGGAGTGTGTTTTGTCATAAAATAAGATAGCTGGTTTCATAAAATCAGGATGGAAATATGTAGGGCAAGACTTGAATGGATATAGAAAGTTGTAGAAGAGTGTTGGAAGTAAATTTCGCTTTTTGCTCACTGCAATTCAATAA
>JAQZBX010094212.1:0-12054 GCA_029593785.1 Cabassous unicinctus | reverse complement strand
CTCCATTCGTGGGGCATGATGCGATCCCCAAAAAATCACAGTGACATCATCATGAACTTCAGTGCACCACCGTCTCGTCCCTGGAATGCTGTTCCAGTGGCAAATTCTAATGTCTTGCGTTAAAGATCAGATGCTCTGAATTGTCCCTCACATGCATGATATAGGCTAAACATTGAGCCTTTGAAACATTATTCTATTTCGCAGAAAAACAACCAGACTGTGCACCTTTGCTTTTGCTTGGCCGGATGTCAAGGGGAACGTTAAGCTTCTCTCTGGGCCGCACCCTGAGCCTACCCACTTAGATTATAATAAACATGGAGAAAATTGCAGGCTTTCACCATCTAATTGGCAGCACTTTTCAGAATAAAAATACATGTGCCCACATGCCACGTTTGCTCCAGTTGGCAATGCATTAAAAGTCAGGGGCGCTCCCAGCAGCGTCCACGGCCCCTCCCTATCAGGTTGAGAGAGAAGTGCTCTTTTCTTGATGACCTTTGGTTTCCCCAAGCCTCACAGTAGCAGTTGAGCTGACTTTAGAGATCAGGTTATTAATCGGAGTGAAAAGAATTCATGCTTTGCTGTGTTCTTGAAGTGTAGCCAGCACTGTCTGATGCTCAGAAGAGAAATGACCAGTTGACATTGTTCTCTCAGCAGAAACCCCCTGCCCCTCACTGAACGTGGTTCCCCCAGCATTGTCTATACTTGCCCCTGGACCTCTATTCTTGCAGAACCTACAGCCTAGGTTTAGGCATTTCCCTCCCAGTTACTACCCAGGAAAAACTTACCCGTACATTGTCTGACAAGGGGACATGGAGGGATGTTCATGATAAATTTTTTAATGAGAGAAGTAGGTTACAAACATTATGCAGCATATGCTTCCATTTATGTAAAACAGCCACATAAATACATATAGAAGAAAAGGCTGTTAATAGTGATCAGCTCTGTGTAGCGTTATAATTAGGGTTTTAAATTTTTACTCATCCGTGTTGTCCACATATATGTATTTCTTTGTAATAAGTGAAACAGGTTAATAGGCAAAAGACAAGGAAACTTACCTTCTTTTAAGATCAGTTTCAAATCTTGTCTCCTTCCAGAATCTTTCAAGATCTCTGAAGCTGGAAGGACTCTTTCCCTTGTCTAAACATACACACGTAAATCATAGGTGGATACATAGAATTGCATCTATACTTTTATAACAATACTTACTGCTTTCTCCCTGGAACTATAGTTTTTTAAAGTGTCGACTTACTTTTGTCTCCCATAACAGATTGTAACTACTTTGAGGGCAACTGTATTTAAGTTTTTCTTTAATGTCCCATAGTACATTCTGTGTTTCTGAAAGGTCTCATCAAAATCTACTCTCTCGGGTGTGGATGTGGCTCAAGCAGTTTAGCTCCCGCCTCCCACATGGGAGGTCCTAGGTTCGGTTTCTAGTACCTCCTGGAAAACAAAAACAAAAATGAACAGCAAGCAAAACAAATGAAAAATCCAACTCAGGGGAGCTGATGTGGCTCAGTGGTTGAGCGCTGGCTTCCCACATACAAGGTCCTGAGTTCAATCGCTGGCCCCCAGTATCTCAAAAAAACCCCACAAAACTACTTTCTCAAAATTTAAAATACTACATCTTTTTAATGAAATAAATGAATTTGAGGTTTCAAAATATCACATAGGTACTCTGCCATCACTAATATATGTAAAAATAACAAAATCAATATCACCAAATATAAGGTGTGTTGAAGTTAGCTCTGGGACTCCAAGAAAAACAGCCAATCTGAGAATTATAGGGAAGCTTAGTTTATTAAGACTTATTTCTGGATTTCTCAAATCTTAGATGCTGCTTTCCATTTGCCAATGATCTTAATTTATCCTGAAATGCAAAGAAACATGTCGAAATTCCAAAGATGAGCTGATAAAGGTGAAGTGAAATTCAACATGCAATTATTTTTTGTAAGCAATCATGATTTGTGACTTATTGAGAGTGTTGGCTCCAACTTAGCAGAATCCCTGGAAAATAATTGCAGATTTATCTACCATGTGCATACTGGGACACAGAAATAAGCACAGGCATTCTCATGTATGCTTAGCAGGTGGGGAAGATAGGATAAGGTCTTTGCTGTCCCCAGCTGAGGGAAAGACCCCTAGCATGGATTATGGGCCTCTCTACTTAACATTCACATGTGTCCTCATTAAACGCACATTCCAATCATATATAGCAAGTTTCAAGTGTTCTTTCACCACATCATTCCAAGCCAGCCCATACCTTTTACTCCCAACTCCAAAAATGCCTCAAACCTCTTTCTAAATTCAAACATTTAATTGGGATATTGGAGAGTTATGATTCTTTTGTGACATATATTTATTTATACACTCAACAACTAGGTACGGCGCACCTACTATGTGCCAAGCTTGTTGTGCGCATAGAGTGGTGAACGAGAGAGGCATCATCCCTACCCTTAGAGAGCTTCCAGTCCAGTAAGGAAAGACAGATGTTATGCAAATAAATACCCCAATAGTTATTTATTTACAGATATCATAAATCCTTGGAAGGAAAAGTACAGTGAAATAAGTGAAGAATGGCTGTGATTAATCAGCATTCCTGAACCAGTCTGAGGAGTCAGGGCAGGTGCTCAGAGGCAGCCAGATCCTTTACAATGAGTTGAGAGTATCCCAGGTGGAGAAGATAGTACATGTGATGCTCTAGAAGGCACTAGAAGGGCCAGAAGGACTTTGGAGCATCATAAGAACTGAGAAAGTCTGGTGAGATCACGGAGGGCCTAGCAGTCAGGCCCCGTAAAAAGATAGGACTTTGTCTGAAGAACAATAGGAAGCCATGGAAAGCTATAGAGCTGATGAATAACACGTCCAGATTTGCAGGCTTCAAAGACCTCCCTAGCTGCTGTGTGAAGAATACCTGAGAGGGACTAATGGTAGCAGGGCAACCATTTAGGAGGCTGTTGCAATCATCCAGGTGAGAAGGGATGGCACGTCAAGCAGCGTGAGGTGTAGTGGATGTCTATGAGAGAGGCATAGGATTCAAGATCTATCTGAGTAGATGTATGCCAAAAATTAAGAGTTGTTGTCACTACCTATAAGATGCCCTGAAGTTAGCATTGGGCAAGATAAAAGATTTCCATCAGATTCTTGCCCATTTGGACTTCATGGGTTTTTAAACTATATACTGCATCGAACAATGTAATTATAGATATTCCATAAACTATTTGAACTTTTCTCAAAAAAATTTCTTCTAACCTCTCTGAGAGGACACTATAGACAACCACTACTAGAATCCCCAGGTTATCAAGTTAAATCAATGATGCATCTTAGGTTCCAGCGATGTGCAAGTCCCTCTGTGATGTTAAAAAGTTTATGGTTCTTGTTCTCAAGGGACATGTGAGAGTAAATGACCTCTCCTTGAGACAAAAACATGAATGCCAGAAACTGAAGCTCAGTACCTTGCCAATAATTCACAGGTGGGGAAACCAGAAAAGGCATTGAGCAAACAAGCAGTTGAAGAGCTAAGAGGAGAGCCAGGTATTACCACCAAAACTGGAGAGGAGAGAGTTTGAAAAGGAGGGGCTGGCCACCAGAGCCGTAGGCTGAACTAGCAATGAGGATCAGAAATGAGAAAGGCCATTAGGAAGAATCTGGAGACTTATGACAAGAGAACAGAGAAAGCAGAAGCCAGTGCAGTGAGCCCCCAAAGAAGAGAAGATGGAGAAATGACCACATCATTTACAACTTGCCTTGTTCTAGAAAGGATTTAAGGAGGCTTATAGAGCACTCAAAATATTGCGGGAAAGCATAAATTAAAAGAGGGATGAAAGGTCAAAGAAAAACAAGGGTGCAGCTATAAAATGAAGCCAGGAATGAGGCTAAATATGTGGACAGCTTTGGCCCCACCCAAATTAGGCAATTAGATCAAACAAATGAACTAAACAGCTGCAAACTACTATTCAATCCCTTTCCGCATCTATTTCTTATACTCTCTATTCCATTGTTATCTTGGCTCATTTCCATTTCAAAGTACAGATTTTGCTCCAAGTTAGGTCAGCCAATTTGTCAACATTTATCTTCTGCTATTTGAAAGGCAGCCTTAGTTATAAGGTAGGCATAATTAGCATCTATGTCTTCATGAAAACCCATCACTACTACTAGAAAGATAACTCAAAGCCTCTGCCCCTCAGACATGGGTCAATACTCTCTCGTTGAATGCAAGGGTGAGACATTTTGTGGTAATATGCAGTCCCTGGGCAATCAGAATGGGGTGGGACAATGGAATGTTCCAAGCCTAACAATAGGAGCTTAGACTGATGATGAAGGAAAGCATTTGAAAGAGAAACAGCACTTAACACATTGCTCCTGGCTGTCTGTCCCTCTGGACTGAAAACCTGCTTAAGAGCTGGGCATCTTTTCAGGTTTTGATCCATGGTGTCTGAAAAGTGCTTGGTTCATAGAAAGTTCTCAGTAAGTGTTTGTGGAACAAATACATGTTGAACAGTAGAAGGAAAAGTGTGACCTTTAGCACCAACTAGTGTTTGAATAATTGAGAATATTGAAATTCGTCATGTAACTTCTCTGGGCCTTGGTTTTCTCATCTGGGTAAGTAGGGTGCATGCAACAGAGATTGCTAATTGTCACCCATTATCCACTGTAGCTCCTCTTTTAGTTACAGGTGTTTCTAAGATGAATAGTCCTCTCCTCATGGCTGCTCTCTCAGGATTTTGCCATCTGGTTTGTTAGAGAATTCTGTCTTAAACTCAGAAGGATCTTCAGGATTTCACTATTTCTATAGTTGGGCAGGAGATAACCCTAGTGACATCCCACCAGTACTGAAGGGCAGTCATGAAGAAGCAAATTAAGCCCAAACATAGAAGCCATTTAGAATTGGTCTGGGAGGGGCGACCTAAGTGTGTGATCCTTGCTTTAAATGACTTTCGGACTGGCTATGAGATATCTAGAGTAGAGGAGGTATAGCCAACTTGTAGTGCTCAGGTTACATAAGGGACTTCTCAGCTTCGTGAGGAAACTTTAGGAACAAGTGAAAAAATATTGTCATTATTTATTACATCAACCTTTGATAGCTTTGTTCCTTAAAAGTGTCCCTTTTCACCCCCATGTAAGGTATTAATAATAGGGTAGTGTATGGGAATCCTGTATTTAATGCATGATTGTTCTATAAACCTGCAACTTTTCTCATAAAAAAATCCCTTGAAAAATATTACAATATGAAATAAGCTCTTAATAACAAGTGATAAGAAACATATATTATTTTTTTAAAAATCATTGAAGTGTTGATGAATTCTGACTTCTATGATGACACAAATTGCCCAGTCTTATATCAGAATATGTCTTTCACCTGAGGAATTTAAATGCTTTTTTCCTCCCAGGCACACTAAACAAAGGGATTCACAAAGCATCCTTTAAATAACATATTGCCATAGAGTCTATAAAATATGATTGGATATACATAAATTAATATTCAAATACATATGTACCTATTGCCATATTCCAAAATGAGCAAGTGCTGGTTCAAATAGCATGGGAAAACTATTTGTATGACCTATGGAAAACCACGTAACCATGAGAGAACTTGACCTTATATGATACTTATTCAATTTCAAAAACACCACCGACTGCATTTTCAAAACCAGCCTTCTCCACGTATTATTACATGGCCTACATGAATCCAAAATATCTCTTCCCAAAGAAAGAGCGTTTTTACAGTTTTAAAGGGGAATGTCTCCCTAGCTCCCTACTCATAAGGATATATGTGTGTGCCACTAAGCACACACACAGAGTTGCCTTAACATTAGGGAACGACCAAAAACAACTTAAAACTAAACTGAACTCTGTTCTATGGAGGCTCAGCCAACTGTTCAGGAGCCAGTTGAAGGATACCGGCCAGCTGTTAAATGAAATCTGGGCCAGTTTTGCCTACCTACCTACCAGTCTCATCAATGCTTATTCAAGATATTGTTAACTTACAGCAAAATTCTTCCGTTCTCATTAGGATGTGATTTTTAATGCGTGCAAGCAAAATCCTGGGTCTTTCCCAGTCTTTCCTGTTCACCCTGATTTAGCATTTGCTGGTGGCTCCTGCTCCGTGTAATATTCTGCTCGTGGGCCAGAGATGAAGTAATGGTACTGGCTTTATGAGCTATTGCAGCTGCACAATATCCTGAGAGATTCGACTCCCTCATGTAGTGAGAAAATGCACCCGCTGAGCTGTGAACGGCACTAGCCAGTTCTTAAGGTACTAGGGAGCTGGCTTCTATTCCAAAGGGGCCCTTGATTCTTCTCAAAGGTTAGTCTCAAGGCCTCCAGGCAAGCAGGGTGGTCTTTTCTTAAGGTCCCACATTATGCGGTTCTTGGGGCAAGGTTAGAGCTCTGTCTTTCTGCCTTTATTTCCTCTAAATTTGGAGCCTAGTGGGGCCAGGCTCCATTGTATAAAATATTCAGGTGAGAGTTCAGTCGGATTTGGGCTTTTGATTTCCCTTTGTCCCTTTGGTTAGAAGCCAAAAAAAAAAAAAAAAGCCTATTTTCCTGTGTCTTTGAAATTAGTCAATTTATTTACATAAAGCACTGGACAAAATGGTCCTCCAGAGGAATTCACTTAGCAAAAGAATGGGATAAGAGAAGGGGGGCCCATGCGGTCAATGGAAGAGGATGACAAAAGTCGTCTTCATAATATGATGTAAAACATTATAAAATATTTGGTGGATGCTATTTGCTTTAGCCGCTATCAGTATTGGCCATTTATGAATATAGAGATATGAATAAATATATCTATATCCAGAAATATAGAAGCTAATAAAATTTAATTTATTATAATATACGAATATAATTTGAATTAAATTAAAACAGATATAGAATTTTAGAATATTAGAATATAACAGCATTGATTTTTAAATGTTTAATTATGTACTTTTTATGTTGCTCTGTATATTAAAAGGATGGGATATTTACAATAATCCTTGGATGTTTGTCAGTGTGCTCCCTCCCTGTTCTCCAGGGTCTAATTACATGGGGCAAATCTCTTTCACAGAACCCTCCTAGAGAAATGCAAGAAGGTCTAGCATTCACTGTGATACTGTGAGTGATACGGTGAACCCAAAGATAAAGCTAACTCCCCTTTACCAACCACCTCATAGTCTGAGGTGTGGAAACAATGGAGGAAAGGGCCCGCTGTGATTTATTTGAGAGCTTGTATGACCATTCCTTCTTGCCCTCTAAATGATTAGTTGGATATAAAGGGATATACATTTTGGAGGATGTTTTTTAAAAAAGCACAAACAAGGATAAGGCTTAATGGATTTATTGTCAAACAGCAAAATTTACATCTGTGGTGGGTAGGTAAGAAGGTGGTTTGGTTGGGGATGTTCCCGGGATGGAACTGTTCCTTGAAAAGTTCTCTGGCCTTGGCCTCGTGGTCATCCCAAATGTGGCCATTTCTTTAAGGTGTATTTCACATTCTACTTGTGCTTTTCCAAAGGCACCTCGAGATTCGTCAGAATCTCAGCCTCCTATAAGAGGGGAACTGGCAGAAGATGATATTGTTGGTTTTCAACTGAACTGAAAGCAGGAATCACCAAAACTGACCAGGCAGATTGTGAGAATGCCTGGAAATTTGCAAAGGCACACATCATTAAGACTTGGGCGTGTGTGTGTGAGTGGCTTTGTTCTCTAATTGACAGGAAGATGTGTTACCAGAAAACATTTTTTCCAGGAAAAATGGCAAGCACTGGGAACAATTTACTTATGCTCAGGCTGTCAAGCTTTATGAAATAAAGCAGCAAAGACATTTTGCTTCAATAGCATTTTATCCTGAAATAGTATAAATAACTTTAAATGCATTTAATTCCAGGCAAAGACAAAGGCACCCCCATGCCTCACTACTGGGGAGTACAAATTGATAGAACTGATCTGGAAGACAAGTTGGCAATACCTATCACAAATCTTAAACATATCTATAACCCTTGCCCCAGTAATTCCACTAGCAGGAATGGATGCTATAGAAATAATCAGATTTTCCTTTAGCTATTTGTAAAAAGATTTTCCTTGTAGTTATTTGTAAAAAAGGCAATGATGTTCCTTGTAGTTATTTGTAATAGTAACAAAAAAAGGACAAAGTATATCTAAATGTTCCAATAATGGAAGCTTGCTTAAAAAATTATGGTACATCTACACATCAGACTATTGGGCAGCCATATTTTAAAGGAACCCAATAAAATTATTAAAAGAGTCCAATAAATTATTTTAAAAGTGTTATAAATAGTTTAATAGAAAAATATGTTCACAGATGAAATAATGGTCTTGATATATGTGTTGGCTTTTAGAAGCAGATTACAAAAAGTATCTACAATACGAACTGGCTTTTGGAGAAAATGAAAATATATATTCATTCATTATTGAGCACCTAAACAGGGAAGATAAAGTATTGGATGAGAGACATAAGAAGTCTAATGTGACTACACTAAACAGAAGGAAACAGTGGTTATTTCTGTGGAGTGATATTGTTGGTGTCTTTAATTTTCTCCATTGTCCTTTACGTATTTCCTAAAATTTCCAAAATTGAATGTGTTCTTTTATAATCAGAAAACATGCTATCTATTATTTTACATCAAACTTTCAAGAATTCACTATATGAGAAAGCATTAGCTTATGGGAAAAGGGTCATAGTGGTTAAAAAAGGGAAAATTTCAACACTGCCTAAAGTTCCTGGGCTCAGGGGTACAGAGGGGTTCACCCCTTCTTTTGGCTCCCCAGCTTTTCCATATATGTTTTCCATTGCTGGGGAACTCCACAGAGGTGGTGACACATTAGAGGGTGGAATGTGTGGGAGGAGGAGGGAAGCAGAAGAAAACCACTGCTGAGGAGTTGGCTCCTAGTGGCCTCCGAGGAGGCAATGGGCTAAGGTGGGTGCGTTGCCTCAGACCTTGGTTAGAAGTGGGAACTGAAAATCCTAAGGATTTTCACGTTCCCAATTCTGTATCTCACTTCCTCTGCCATTTCTTGGGCCCCAGTTTCCTCATCTGTAATAAGACACTAATAGTCTCTCTCACCCAACAAGTAAAGAGTTCCTCTCTCTAAAATGCTGTGGGAGCTTTCGGAGAAGAGTGATGAAAGGAAGCAACACAGGAAATGATGAAGGGTATACAATTTAGCTTGGGCTTGTGGGTATCTGGGAATAGACACATGAGTAAATCGATGAGTGAGTAGCGAATGAATTAATATGGTGTTATCTAAAGAATGTCAAGGTCAGTCACTGCTAAAAGAGGAAAAAGTGCTTAAAGTATTTTTAGATTCAGAAAAATCATATTCCTTTCTGCAAGTGGCAAATATGCCTCACAAAGTTTTGTGAAAGGGCAGTTGTTTATAAAAAGATAAGCTCTTTGGGCTCTATCTATCTATTCTTGAGTAACTTCTCTGTGCCAGGTGGAGGGTTGCAGAGGTGAACGAGGCTGGTATGGCCCCATCCTCATAGAGATTTTGTGACTGGAGGCTGAGCTGTAGTGGAATCTGGTAGCGTTCATGTATTCAACTGTCATTAATCCAATAGGCATTTATTGACCCCTTGCTATGTGAGCCAGACTATATTATTCTGTAAGAAGTATGTAGACACATTCCTTTCTCTTAATGATTGACTAGCCTAGGGGTATGGGGAAAAAACAGGAAAATCAATATCTACAATGAACAGCAGTAAGCACCATAGAAGGAAGCCAAAATTAGCTGGCAGGGGTGTGTTAGTTTCCTGCTGCTAAATCAAATACTATGCAATGAGTGGCTTAAACAGTAGGTATTTATTTTCTCTTGGTTTTGAGGCTAGGAGAAGTTAAAAATCCAGACGCCATTAAGACGATACTTTCTCCCAGAAGGCTATGGCATTCTGGGACTGGCTGCCAGTGATCCTTGGTCCCTAACTTCTCTGTCACCTGGCAATGCACATAGTGGCCTCTCCTGGATTCTCTTCTCTCTTCGAGGTTCCATTGACTTCTGGCTCCTGGCTTCTCCCTGAGTGGCTTTCTCTCTCTGTGTCTGAATTTCATTCTGCTTATAAAGGACTTTAGTAATAGGATTAAGACCCATCCTGATTGAGTTGGACCGCACCTTAACTGAAGTAACCTCATCAAAATGTTCTACTTAGATGGGGTCACACCCACAAGAATGGATTAGGATTAAGAACAAGTTTTTTCTGGGATACATAGCTCCAAGCCACCACAAGGGGTCAGGAAAAGCTTCTTTGATGAGGGGATGCTTATGCTGGGCTGTATAAGATTCATTCATTCATTCATTCATTCACTCATCTATTCAACTACTATCAATGGAGCTATAACTTTGGACCAGGCTTTGTACTGGGTGACACTGAAAAAATTATGAACAAAACCGATGTGGTCCTTGACCTCATGGAAATTACAGTCCAGTGGGAGAGAAAAAAATTAATAAATGTATAAGACAATAAACAAATAAATAATCCAGTGGCTCTATTACTTACTGGCTGTGTGACTTTGGGAAAACTATTTAACCTCTCTGAGGTTCAGTTTACTCAAATATATAAATGGGAATACTTCGCAGATTTTTCATGATGGCTACATTTGTTGATATAAGAGAAAGTCTGGCTCATGGCAGATAATATTTACTTCCTTTCTTTTCTTTCCTTTATGTTCTCCATCCTGAGTACACAGTCCTAAAGTACATCCCCAAAATATTTAGTGTTGCAAAATACCTAATCATAAACATATGATTATGTTTCTAAACTCCCCACAACCTAAATAAAGTATACAAAGGAAAATAAATACTGGAAAAAATTAGTAGCATTTCCTGTTTCCTCATAAACTGGAAATAAAATCTGGTGGAATTAGAAGATCATTAAATTTTTATTTAGCTATAAAATCAGCATTAAATCTGTTAGAGAAAATAAATGTCAGTTGCTGTATCTCTGTTAGATGCAATTGTATAAGCTCTTTGAAAGTAATATTAGAGATGCTCTAGCGCTAGAACTATAAAGAAAATTTTACCCAATTAAGAATGTGCATTGCATGGATGACAGGGACAGTTTTGAAATACAGGTTATCAATCACTTATCCAAAACCCTTAGACCAGATGTGTTTCAAAATTCAGAATTTTTCAGATTTTAGAAAGGTAACATGGTGACTATGCTGTATATTACATAACATCCCAGGGAGGCCTGGGGCAGCACTCGAAATTCAAACGGATTATTATTTCTGCAGTGAAATGTAAGGATATTCACACTAAGTGGGATAAATAAGAACCCACAAAGAGCTTCAGCTCACTTTAGGTGAGGTTTTGTTACCAAATGGGTTTGTGCTCAACCTGGGAAAAACTCTCCTTGTTCAAACTTTGGTGATTTGGGAATTGTTTTTAAGGGATTGGGGACCCGTGTTGGCTACTTTCCCTGTGTTTTCTGTACTCCTTGGCCCTTTCGCCTCTTTGCAGGGTGCATGGGTGCTGCAGAGGCAATGGGTTGTGGTGGGTTCAGACTCAGCCTCTTACTCTACCCAGAGCCACTCGTTCCTCTGACCTCCAAGCCCTGCTGCGAACTCAGCCCAGACACTGGAGTCCCTCCCTACTCCTGGTTCTTTGCAGGTGCTCCCTGAAATCAAACCTAGACTGTGGCCCTACCCCTACCCCATCTACCACAGATGTTTGAACATCAGTTACATCCAGCTCAAGTGCCTTTCCTTGGGGCTCCTAACCTCCAGGTAAGTTTTGTAACAGCTAAGTTATTGATTTTATTTTTTATTAGAGAAGTTGCGGGTTTACAGAACAAACATGCATAAAATACAAGATTCCCCTGTTATTAATATCTTGCATTGATGTAGTGCATTTGTTACAAATGATAAGAGCACATTTTTATAATTGTACTAGTAACTATAGTCCATGGCTTAATTTAGGGTTCATTGTTTGTATAGTGCAGTTCCATGGATTTTTAAAAAATTTATTCTAGTGCCATATTAAAATAGAAAATTTCCCTTTTAACCACATTCAAATATGTCATGCAGTGATGTTAATTATGATAAAAAATGCTGTGCTACC
>JAQZBX010094211.1:0-12062 GCA_029593785.1 Cabassous unicinctus | reverse complement strand
CAGAACACACTGTGACAGGATTTTTATGTAAATGGAGGGTATGGTGAACCTAGAAAAGAGGTTTAAAGATGCTTACTTCAAAGGTAGTAGTGATTTAGAAATTGGGTTTCTTTGGAATTATTTACAAATATAAATTAAAAAGCTTGTTTACAAACCATATGCTGATTAAAACTAAAGGAGAGCCTTCAAAAAGAAAAATAAATTCAGGCAATCTCATGAGATAGAAAGGAGCCTCAACACTAGGGCTACAGTTTCTAGCAGGGACATCCTCTGGAACCACTGGGTCCTTTTCACTCTTACTTGTCTCAGGATAATATTTGCAACACCCAGCAACAATGGAGTAAGCTTCCCTGCACACCTGGCCTAACATCTGGGGTCTGATGAGACTGCCTGGATGTCCTAAGCCAGTGTTACTTGTTCTAGGGACAATTGGCTCCAGCATCCAGTGGTTCAGATTCCACTTGTGTGAAATGAGGACAATAGTAGAAGATGGAATTAGTCAGCACATTCCAACAGCTTAGCTCTTGCACCCTTCAGAACTCAGTTAATGGGAGTCTGTGCCGCTGCTACTGTCAGAGCTACGGCTGAGCAAAATGCATGCCAAAAGCTCCAAACTCCAGAGTCTGAGCATCAGTCAATCAGGAATTTCTCACTGTCACCAATAATTCAGGAATATTTAATACAGAAAGTGTTGAGAACAAGTTACCTAATGATAATGTAGCTACTCAAGACTTTGTATATTAAAATGTACTAAAACACACATTTTTGGTGTTTTTAATGTTCAACTTTTTTTGAAAATGGTCTATTTTCATAATATAAGCTCTAATGACAAATGTGGTTTGTTTTTTTTTTGGTTAGCAGGAACAAAATAGCTAAAATAAAATAAATCAAATATTTATATTGGTTATTGCTGCGGTGTATACATATAAGTGAATTAATTTTGAATTTGTACTTTTTTTGTATTCTATAACTTTTATTTTTATTTAATAAAAATGCCCACATTTAAATATTTTAACTATTTTTATTATACACGAGCTACATTTTATTGAAGGAACCTTTGAAACAGAGATTTAAAAAATCATTGCTAATATGACTGCATAGAGAAACTACTAATGTTTCATCTGGTTCTTATCAAACTTATTATAAAGTTATTTAAAAAACAAAATGGGTAATGCTATAAAAACTTCTCTGAAATACTTTAATAATTTATTCATGTCCTTCTAGATTAATAAGCATAATTATAAATTATCTATTGTATGCACATAATTCCTGCTTATACGTGTAACATATTAAACTAGTCAGTTATATTTGCATGTTAAGGTTGTTTCCATTGTTGATTTCTATGTGCATATGTAAATTAAAACAACTAAGTATTATATTTACCAAATGAGCTATACCATCTGTGATAAAATATGGATGTTTGGCACAGCACACCCCTGAGACATCACTGAGCATCAATACTACACCTGATAAATGTGTTCTGACTAGATATATCATATTCAGGGAGAAGATCACATCACTTCTTTGGGGATAATCTTCAGATAAACCATGGTAGCAGTCAGAGTTCTCCACTCTTTGTCATATTACAACTGAAGAGTGACTACTTAATAATCCTCCCAGCTGAGTGCTGAATGGGCACCTCCCTGAGAACCAGATGTTCAAGTCCAAGGCAATGACTTAACTGGTGCCTGGAACTACTGGATGTGTTTCTCATAATAGAAAATCTATGGATGAAGTATTTTTTAAATTATATAGCAATCTTGAAAATGATTTATGTAATTATTTTAGTTTAGATTTCTTCTTCCTTCCTAAATTTTAGTATTATTTCTTTCTCTTTAAAACATTTCCACACATGGAACTCAGATAAATAGTTCCCATATTTTACTATTAATTTTCTGTAACAAGTACTTCTGAATTTAAGTTCTGGTTCTTTTTCTTTTCCTGCCTTTTTTCATGTTTTTATGATATCTGCAAGTCACAAAAACAAAATTTCAACTCCATATTTTGTAACAATCAATAAAATTCAAGAAAATTATAACATTTTTTTGTGGGAGGAAATAATGCACTTCATACAGTTATTAGGGAATTAAAAGGCATGTGGGACACATATAGGTGGGGAAAGGGCAGAACTCAAATGTGCACCCAAGGGACTAGAAAATGCCAAAGAGAGTAGAGTGAGAATTTTCCAAGTTTCTGACATAGAGCTCTGAAATTTATACTGTGAACATGGACTAAAATATTTTGAAAAATCTGTCTAGTGTTGGGTTCACTTTGTAAAATACTTCAGCAGCCAAACTCCTTCCAGAATTTGGCAATCAGAAAAATGGCTGTGAAAACAGAGATGGCTCCAAAATTACAATCATTGTTAATAAAGCAGTTGTTAGAACTGTTTGAGAAGTGCGCAGTTTTTGATTTGTTTCTTTGTATGCTCTTGGGTTAAGTGTGCATCAGATTTGCATGATCCTCAAGTGCCTACCTATGACTCAAAGCTCTTTTCCTGTCCAGGAGTCTCTGGAGGGTTGCCTTGACTTCTTGTTCCATAAACTGTAGATGATGGGGTTGAGCCTGGATGTCACCACTGTATAGAAAAGGGTGAGGAGTTTGTCCATTCCTGGAGACCGGCTGGCCTTATGCCTCAGGTAGGTGATGGACCCTGAGCCATAGAAGAGCATCATTACCAGCAGATGGGAGGAAAGGTGGAAAGAGCTTTATGGTGGCCTTCAGGTGAGGGCGTGACCAGCTCAGCAGCTAGAATTCTGCTGTAGGAAGCAATGATCAGCAAAAATGGGCTGGATATGCAAAGGATGGTCACAACAAAGACCGCATCCTCATTATGGCATGTATCCCCATAGGCAAGTGTCAGGATGGGTGGGAGGTCTCAGAAGAAGTGGTCAATCTCAAAGGGGCCACAGAAGTTCAAGGAAAAAATATAGTTGGTATAGTCCAAGCCCACCAGGAATCCCACCCCACAAGAAACCACTGCCAGGTGGGCACACACACCATGACTCATTCGTGTTGCATAGTGGAGTGGGGTGTATTTAGCCAAATAGTGGTCAAAAGTTATTGCTGCCAGAAGGCAGCACTCACTAAAGGCAAAAAATGTGAAGAAGGACATCTGAGTGGTGTAGCCCTCTCAAGCGATCCCTCGGGCCTTGCTCATGAGACTCTGCAGCATCTTGGGTGTGATTGAGCAAGTGTAGCCGATCTCCAAGAGGGACAAGGTGTCCAGGAATAAGTACATGGGCATGTGGAGCCCCAGACTAGTCCAGATGGTGAGTGCTATGAAAGCATTGCCATCATCAATGTCAGGAACAAGAGCAGGATGAGGGCGAAGAGGAGAGCGCTCTGCTCAGGGACCTCAAAGAAGCGGGCAAAGGCAAAGGGATTGGCAGACATGTTGTTCTCCTGTCACAAGGAGCAACTGAGGTTCATGACCTGGAAAAGAGGAGGGTAACCTCATCCTAGGGACTCCTTCAGATGATGGGAAAATCGTTTTCACACTTTTAAAGAGCTCTGGGATGTCAGAAAATGTGTAAGTTTCACACATTATCTGCAATTCCATAATTGAAAATGTTTTGAAATTGCACTCATTCTCATACCTTTTCAAGCCAAACACTCTTAGAAGTTCACTGTCTAATTTGGTGTTTACAAAATATACTTATGGCCCAAGCATACAATTAAAAAATAATAGTTTTAGCTCAAGTCTCTCTTCATATCCTCCTTTATTAATTGATCAATTTTTATCGTTTTTTTCTATATCTTTCATATCTGCTCATTTTTCTCCTTTCTGTCCCCACAGATTTTCTTCCTTCACCCAACAATCAAGAGCATATATTGATAACAGAGTAATCAGGAAGTACTCTTCTATATCCAGGAAATACAGCTGAGAGGGAAAAACATCACTCCTCCTCATATACAAGTTACATTTTAGTGAATGAAAGCCAAAGTTAAATACTCATTCAATAAACAAGTAAGTGGTGCATTGCAGGAAATTAAAACTGGAGTCTGTGACTGACCAGTTTAGACTGGGTGACCAGAGAGGATGTTCTGGAGAATGAAGCCACTTGAGCTGAGATGTTTTACAGGGAGGGATGGCCATGAAAGAATGTTTCACAGTCACAAAATATTCCTCCATAGTGATGAGAAGATGGTGTCAATGTAACTAATCTCTTACATTCAACATTTCTCATCTGCCATCCCATCTTTACCTGAGGGTTCTGTACTAAATGAGCTACCAAGCCAGGAAAGATTCACATTTCTTACTGTGATTAATGGAAGTCTCTGGGTCAGGTCACTGACAACCCATGGATCTTTATATCTCAACCCTACCCTAATGGACCCAGGTTACTGTCATATAAAATACTTCCATCTCCTAATGCATGCTTTGCTCTGATGTATTTCTATTTCCTTGTCCTCATTGTCAAACAGCAGTAGAAATATGCCTCTGTGTTTGTCCACCTGGTGAACTGCCAATCTATATTCCATTCCAGAGAGCTTTGCCTCCTCTCTGGAGACCCTTCCTGATTCATGTCCCTTCCCTGTGTTCCAGGACCCCATCACTGCTAAGAGCATGTTTAACACCCTGAGAATAATTATTTGCTAATTTCTTCCTAAGAGGAGCCTCAGACACAAGTGCTGGAATTTTTTTCTTGTCTGCCTTTATGTTCACTACCCTTAACAATTCACAAGAAATCACATAATGAAAAAAATGTTCGAATGTTCAGGTGGCCTGGTAGTGAATATTCTATTTCCTGCCCATGAGTACATATTCTATTTTCCTAGGTCAATTGAGATAAATCTCATTTCCTCAAATACCTCAAATATGAGTTTTTGCTCTCTCAATCCAATGATTATCATTTCTAACAAAAAATCACTTGTACTTTGTGGCTGTACTGCAGTTTGGTTAGTTCTTTGAAATATAACCTTAGATCATGCTTTTATATACTGCTTGGTAAATCTCAACACTGTCAATTCATTGGAGAAATCATCACTCAAACCCTCCAACATTTTTATATATGTTATATATGTGAATATACATCCAGGTCTGAAATATTTATATTTGCATGAGAAGTCAGTCCATATCTTGGGAAATATCTCAAATGTAACCATATATGTATTTAGCTGTGTAAAGTTACCTAAATTCAGCCACTGCCCATGGTTTAGCCCTTTCTAAATTTAGAGGACTCTGATTTAATCATGCAGTATTTGTCATGCTATTGACAGATTTCATCTTCATTTCCATCTGTACATACTGTTGCAATCAGTAATTTATATATTTTAAAAGTTAAAAAAATCATAATATCTTCCTTAATAACAATTCTTTATTCCATATTTTTTAGTTGTGATTAAACATTTTAACATTCATTGAAAAATAATTTCATGGCTAGCAGCAAAAAGGGCAGAGAAACAATTGTTCTTTATAAATAATTGGCTTAGATTAGCTGAATTGATATTTCTCAGGTTAGTCAGAAAACTAGCAAGTGTTAGAAATGGAATAGAAAATAGTGTGCTGATTTTCAAAACATGATTTATACAGCATTAGCTATGCATTTGAACCTGGCCTATGTAAAAGAAAAGTATGCTTTGGAGTATCCTAACTATTAGAAATGAAGAAACACACTAGATGCATTCACAAAAATATGTTTAAGAATATTTACGTGTGCATATATGCATACATCTGTACACACACAGCAAAGAAGCACAATTCATATACATTCCAAATAGCATAGTGCCATTAAGTAGATAGGTCAAATTTAACAGGTACTTCAACTGATATCCCTGTTTGCCCATTTATAATGTTACTTTCCTCATGGGGCCAGTATGACAATAAAGTGAGTTAATTTTCACAACAATGTACCTGTATTCATGTGAACATACCTCTGTACATGCCTAGTCATGATAGATTCAGCCTCAATGTACCCGCTTCAGGGAATTTTCCATCATACTCCCTGATCATTCCTCCTATTAACCAAATTTGTCTCTGCTTCTTGCTTTATTGTTCTTTAGCTATCACCAAGAGAGAAAAAACAAAAATATATACATGCATTTATGCATATACAAACATACAAAAATGATTCTGAAAGTTATGTCCTGGGGAAAAACAGTTGTGTATTACAGGTTCATTTAATCTACTAATTTGAGTATACACTGAGCTATGCAAAAGTCTCAAAAGTTAAGATTGGAGAACAAGTGGATTGTTTAAAACACAGTTAAATATGAAATAATGGCTCTGTAAGAATGTATCGACCCTCAATTAATTGTGCTCTCTGAAAACTTACTTATCTATGAGTCTACTAGAACTAATTATAACTTAATTATAAGTTAGAACTAACTTATATTCAGGTACTTAAAAGCATTTTCTCTGAATGGCAATTAATTTTAATATTTATATTTCCAATGAAGCTACTCATTTCAGTTAAGTCTCAGGAAAAGAGAGACAATGGCTTGTTTATCTTTTTTTACCCCAAATGTTTGCTGAAATATCTTCACTCCTTCATAAGTTTCAGCAGTTATATGGAAAGCTCTTGATTTAGAGGGATTACCATTCATACATTAGTTAAATTTACAATATGTATCTTACCCGTATGTCTACCTTCCTTTGGGAAGAAGTGCAGCTTCCTCAGTGACACAGAATGAGGGTCTAAGGGACAGAGCCCAGCCAGGAAGGGAGAATATCTGACTGTTTACTAACTAATTACATCACTAAGATTTCCTTCATGAATACACTTGCCCCATTTAGACTGTCCAAGGAAAAGCAAATGTCTGCATTGGAGGTTGGGTCAAGGGTTTGGGGGAATTGGAGGAAAATACATATGGGTGATGTATGCAGGGACTGACTGCACAGAAGCCAGTGTCTGCTGTCAATTATGTAATAATTGCAGGACTGACAGGATTGTTACCATAAGCTTGGCTATTTCAAAAAGAAGGGCTTGCCCGATCCAGCACCACAAAGGAGAAACATGTCTTTAGTGAGAAGGTGATTTATTGTGAATGCACAAGCAAGGAACTGAGGGAATCTTTGCAAAATGAGATCAAAGTGAGAATGAGAGCTAGGGCTTTTATAGGCAAAAATAGTGGGGGGTGGAATGAGAAGAAGAAAAAAAAACAACAAGTGATGTTTCCAGGGGTATTGTGAGGAGGGTATGTCTGATTTCTCTAGCACATAAAACTTGTCCTTGATTTCACAGCAAATAAAGCATGGTTTAGATACAGTTGTGCAGGAGCAAGGCCTTCATGGCTCCTTTCTCAGTCAATCACTAAAAAATACCTTAATCATGATGTTTGAGGGGAAAGTGGGTGGATATTGCTTCAAGTGATGAACTCCCTGGTTTTCTCTGTACCATTTCATAACCTAAACACTCAGAGGAGGGCAACTTACCCCATCCTCACTTCTAAGACTGGGCACTGAGAAAACTTTTGTAATCAGGAGCCTTATCTGATCTAAAAAAAATTGTTTGTCTCAGGAGACAGCTGCACATCCCTCCTTGCAATGCCCTCAGCTTCAATCAAAACAAAACCAAACAAAAAGCCACAACAGTATAGAGGCTGTGATGTTAAGTGATGATAACCTGAGCCTTCCTTTCCTGAAAACCAATGGGACATGAATGTGCACAATTTCAACTCTCCTTAGTGTTCTGAATCCTTATCCTTTGCCTGCTCCCCCACTCCATCCTGGAGATTTCATATTCTCTTGTCATGGAAAGCATCAGGAAACAAACTCTCAAGAGTCATGGTGGAAAGGTCCAGCTCTAAGTATTTGCAGATAGATGTGGAATGAGGGGCTACAAGCTATGTCCTGGGAACACAGCTGAGGCACCATGAAGGCTTTCAGCAAATGACTGCTTTATTATGGCACAAAGGGTCAAAGAGCAGGGGAAGAGATCACATCCTGGCCACTCTGGGAGGTCAACTGCTGGGGTTGGGGTCAGTGGATGGCAGCTGTGCACACCCCACCCGGGTCAGAGAGGAGTGACTTGGTGCTCCTGAGTGTGGGGTCTTTTAATGACCCTTTTGCTGACCACCAGAGTCCACACCCAGATGAGTGCCTGGAACCACTTGTTCCCACTTTGTGGTTGAAGGTCAGTCTGACCACTTTCCATGACACCCAAGTTATCCCCCACCTGGGGAATGGGACATGCTGGAACTTCTGCACATGGTCAAGCAAGAGGAGGGATGAGTGACAAGGCAGGGCTGGGAAATGGCCGCTAAGGGTTTCCAGGGCTTCCTCAGTCAAATGCTAACACCTAGAAGAAATAGAAGTGAATGTACAAAGGAAGATGATCAACAGTTAAACTTGATGACTCCTGTCCCAAGTGCGGACTTAGTGCACTAGGAATGCAGTTGAAATGTAGTATTGCAATGACTCTTGTGAACACTCTAAATTGTCAATATTCAGATACTGACATTTGTCTGAATGAAGAAAATATTACCAAAAACTCTTAACAAAACAGCAAAAGTAACTTTCATGCCATAGTACATTGATGCAGATGTTTCTTCCGATTATTCTGTAAGTCTCAAAATCCTTTTACATCTAGTTACAAATGATTTTGAAAAGTACCTTTTTGTTTCTATCAAAAATAAGCCCACAAATAAAAATGGAGAGTCAAATGTGTATGTTAAGTACTGAAAGAACAAGGTAAGGTAGTAAATGTTTATTATTTAAATGGTATAAAGGAAGTGGTTACAGTACTGAATGCCCAGTTTTAAAATGGTTTAAAGGATCAAGAGAAAAAGTAGACAAGAGGAAGGTGTAATTTGCATAGAATATTCCCCTACTGCAGATTTCTTAAATGAAAAAGCAAGGATGTTCTATTTGGAATTCCCCCAAAAGAACATATTGCCCCAAGCTTATGTAATCTGGTTTATACTTTTTGCTCTTAGTACTTGTAAATCAAAACTTGATTTCTTGGATATCATTAAAATGTAGTTCATACAGTTATCATTCTGTGAATCAGATATAGAATGAAAGAGATTTTGATTAGTTTTATGAGGATTGGACAAGACAGTTATCTTCCCCAATATTCTCCAAGTCTTTAGTAACTGAATATTGAAAAATGCACTCATTAAGCAACATATACTACAGGTTACCTTGCAGCTAGGTGCATCCTACAAATAATGCTGATCTATGAGGTATAAATTGAAGTACATTGGCATATCCAGCAGGTCTCCCCAAGAATCGGAGAATGTCTTATTTTTACCCTCCTCCATCCATACAGTGACCCTGGAACTCAGCATGAAAGCTGAAATTCTAGTGCACAGCTTGCATAATAAGGACAAATGATTTATCCAACAAAGGGATGTTGGAGCATAAGGATAAAATGAATGAGTCTGGATTCCAGAGAAATTTTTAGACACTAGCCTTGGACTTTTTTATTTGAGAGATAGAATTAATCTATTTTTTGAAAGATGATGGTATTTGGGCTTTGGGGGTTTGTTTCTTTGTTTGTTTTATTATATGCCCTAAAACATAAAGCTTACAAATTGAAGCTCAAATTCTAAAGCACGTGGCTCAATTAACTCAAGAAAAACTACTGGGTTTACACCTGCTTTGTGTCCTTGACACAAAAAAGTTACCTCTCCCTATCAGGCAGCCTGATGTACTGAGGGAGTTCTAAGGAAAATGGTCAGTAGCAAGTTCAATTAAAAAAGGAAATTTTTGTTGGAAAGACAGCTGAAAGGAAAATGATGAGAAAGGATAATAAAGGCAAATTTCCAGAGCTTGTGAAAATGGTTGTACAGTTTGTGCAATGCATGGTTCTCTATGTAAGAGAGGTCTGGCTAACAGAAGTGCATCTTTGTCTTTTATTGTTCAGAACACAACTCAGTAAGCAGTTGCATACTGGAGTTGTCTAACATCTACTCAAAAAAGCTGTTTGTTAGATTTTCAAGAATTTTATGGACCTCTTGTTGGAATCAGACATGGTAGCAGTACTAAAACTATGGAACCCAACAAATGCTACAGATCAGGGTTCCTCTCTTCATGCTCATTATAAAGAACAGCTTTTAAACAATTACTAGCACACCATTGCTTAGACAGTTTAAGTAGCTTGCCCAAGATACTTACTAAATTACTTATTGGAGCTGAGATTTACATCAAGTCTATTTGTTTAAATATTATCAGTTTGTAGCCAGTATCAAACCTCTCCAATATTTTAAGAGGTTACCAAAATGGTAGGACTATGTAAAATATTTGTTATTTTTAAGCACCCATTTTCTGTTTTCCTAAAATAATCACCAAATTATTAATTATGTTTATCAAATAATTGCTCAGATACTTCAAATGAATTCAATTTTCTTATCCCAGGAATGATATACTAGATAATTGAGACTAATCATCCTTCTGAGAGCAATTTGAAAAGATGGACAAGTCTTTGACAGCGTGGCAGAGCTACCAGAGCAGTTACAAATTATATGTGACCAATTATATGACCAAGGAGAAAACTCATAGAGAAACTTTGAGGACTTTTACCCTTAGGTACCTAGCATCACAAAATTGAGTGAAGAATGTTTAGAAACTAAGTTTTACCCACAATAAAAAAAAAAATTGTCATATGAATAAACACTGAATAATTAATAATGTATTTTGATGTCAACAATCTTGAGTTATAATTTGCATACAATAAAATTCAAATATTTGAAGTTTGAAGGCTCACCAAAAAAAAAACAAAAAACTAAGTGGTGGGATTAGGAGGCTCATGATTTGGGGACCCAATACTTGAGTACAGAGCCCACCAAGAGTGAGGGTTCCTCGAACCATCCCCAGCTTTCTCCTTTGAATCTAGAAAGTTTCACCCTATGAGTAAGGGTGCAATTAAAATAGACCACACTTCACAAGACTGGAGCCAAGGTGTAAAACCTCTCATTCTTTAAATCAATTAGAGAAATCTGCAATGAGCATAAAATTAGTCATGACTGTCATTTTATTGTACTTTAAATATTTTTAGTACACTGCAATGATGTTTCCTTTTCCAATACGGATATATTTATAATTTAATTTGCAGCTTCTCTCTTTTTCTTTATCAGGTTATCTAAAGGCATTCAATATTACTGGTCTTTGCAAAAAAAGCAGTGCTTTATTTCTTTAATATTTTCTTTTGTTTCTCTATGTTTAATTTCATTGATTTCAATGTCTGTTTTATTTTTTTTAATGAATCAGTTTCATTGATACATATTAATAAAGTATACAATTCATCCAAGTTGTAC
Organism: Cabassous unicinctus; assembly: GCA_029593785.1. Lineage (NCBI taxonomy): Eukaryota > Metazoa > Chordata > Mammalia > Cingulata > Chlamyphoridae > Cabassous > Cabassous unicinctus. The sequence goes on along the minus strand of JAQZBX010094211.1, from coordinate 860 downwards.
AATCAATGGTATTAGGTATAATCACATAGTTGTGTATTCATCACTTCAATCATTATTGAGCATTTTCATTATTTTAATAAAAATAATAAACAAATCAGACAAACAGCAAACAAGTTTTTGTGGTGATGAATGCACAAAATTGTGATTATACTAATAGCCGTTGATTATACACTTTGGATAGATCATATGGTATGTTAATATATCTCAATAAAACTGCTTAACAAATAAATAATAGTGCAAGATTAACCAGGAATAGCAGCTATGTACAGCAGGGAAAACAGAGAGCAATTAAAGAGTGAGGAATTTGTTAGTGTTTGTTTTCATTGTCTCCTTTCTCATGCATACTTACTGCTTTAGATTTATATTAGATTTGGATTTTAGATGTAGATTTTAGATTAACATAGCTTTAGATGCATCTCACAAAATTTGATATACTTGTGTTTTCATTTTCTATCAGTCAAAGCATTTACAAAATTCGCTTGTGATTTCTTCTTTGATCCTTGGGTTTTATAGAAGTGTATTAATATTTCTATTTTATCTTTTTCTTTGATTCATGGGTGACTTAGAAGCATATTTCTTGATTTTCACATATTGGCTTTTTCAAGTTATCTAATGTATCAATTGTAACTACAGAAAATTTACATTTTCATACAAATTTAAAATACTTCTTATAATACTATATATCTCTTGAGGAAAAATTCATACCCAAAAATATATTTTAAATCCATCCATAGGTGGAATGCAGCGAGTAATGGAATGAAGAACAACAGGAAATAATAAAATAAAAATGACATTGAAATAAAATGAAATAAAGGAGGGGCAATTCATTGCACGGATCGCTGATGGTTTTGCACTGTGAA
>JAQZBX010094210.1:0-12054 GCA_029593785.1 Cabassous unicinctus | reverse complement strand
GTTTTATTTATTTATTTATTTATTTATTTATTTATTTATTTTTTGGCGTTATACAGGAGCAAAAATAAGTCCTTCTCTAGACCACCCCCTTCACAGAGGGGACCCTAACTGGGCTCGTGGAAACTAATCAACCACTTCCCAATTTCTGGGTTCCCCAGGGATGCAAAAGTCTGATGTTTGTCAGTATAGAACGCTAAAAATGGCAGACTCCGCCCTTCTGGATCAGAGCCCCTGCGTCACCGGCCTTATGGTAAATGAGGTTTACTCTGCAGATTCACCTCTCCCCTCAGCCTAGCTCTGCTTCAAGCTGGCTTATCTGCTTCCCAAAGTTATGAGGGGGTCCAGGCAGCCAGATTGAAAGCTAAAATATCCCCTCTCTACTTTCTGTCAGAACTCTCCCTCTCTTGGAGATTGCCCCTCTCTCTAGCTCCACGGGGCCCGGGGCTTATTCCCTGGGCAGCTAGTCAAATCAACTCCCTCATCAGATTAACCCCTCCCCTCCTCTGGGTCCCGATTCACTGCAGCTGTTTTGTTCATCTAAGTTGCAGGGGGCTTTAGGGAGCCAAATCCCCAGAAAAGAAAGCTCTTTTGCTGGAGCTCCCCCCTCAGAAAACACCCCCTTCCACCGGGCCCTGTCACCCAGTTACCGTATGGAAGTCGCGTTTCCAACCAGCTTTCCCCACCCCCCCCGTAAGGGTGGGGGTCAGCCGACTGTGTTAACCACCACAGGCAAGCTTAAAACTCACGAATCTCTGTGGTTCAGACCACGCCGTTGATCTGCCCAGATAGTTGTCCCAAGCTTCTCACTCCACACGCCCACAGCACAGACCCCCATGCGGGACCCCGTCCACTATCCACTGTGTTCTGGGAGCTGTCCGCAGTTGCCCTCCTAAGCCGATGCCATCTTGTCTCTCCTTTATTTGTGATTTTGCACCTAATTTTGAAACCAATCCTGAAAGATAGATACTAGTATTATTGCCAGTCTTCATAAGTTCATAAGTGAAAATTAACTTTCTGAAATGAAACATTTCTTCATCAAGATCATCTAGATACTAAGTGGCTCTCTGATTTCAAAGTCCAAGTTCTAAGCCAATATCATATGCTGCCAATATGGGCGAACTACAGCAAAAACAATGGCTCAATATTAGAAAATATATAATTATATATGGTAGTAGTTTCCCAGTTGCTATGACAAATACCACACAATGGACTAGCTTAAACAATAACAATTAATTGACTCATGGTTTTGAGGCTAGGAGAAGTCCCAACCGAGATTTCAGGCAGATGATGCTTTCTCCCCATAGGTTGGCTGCTGGCAATCCTTGGGTTCCTTGGCTTTCCCATCATACAGTAATGTCCTCTCATTTCTCTTCTGGGTTCCTGCTGACTTCCAGCTTCTAGATCCTTCCCAAGGCTTACTTTGTATAGGACCTCCAATAATATGATTAAGATTCATCCTGATTCAGTTCATCACACCTTAACTAAAAATAAAATCTGTAAAAGGTCCTATTTATGATGGGTTCATACCCACAGAAATGGATTAAGGTTAAGAATTTTTTTTTCTGGGGTAAATAATTCAACCCACCACACTCTACCTTCTGGACCTCAAAAACAAATTCTTTCCATCACAAAATCCCAAAGCCTTAAGTCATTTCAGTAACAATGCTAAGTATAAAGTCTCATCAAAATTAATTATCCACCCTCTCCATCTGTGGACCAATGAAAGCTATAAAATAATTTATCTGCTCAAAAATACAATGGTGGGACAGGCATAGGATACACATTCCCATTCAGAAAGGAAGAAAATGGAAAGAAAATAGGGTTACAGGTCCCGAGCAAGTCCAAAATCCAGCAGGGCAAACTCCATTAGATTTCAAGACCTAAGAGTCATCTGTGGCTTGATGCTTTGTCCTTCCAGTCTGCTGGAGTAGCAGCCCTACCCTTTCCAAGCACTTGCACTTTACAGAATACGGGGGCCAAGGTCCCATCCTCTTCAAGCATTGGAGTGGTGATCTCACTCTGCCCCAAAACTGGAGTGTAGGCCCACCTTCTCCAAGCACTGGGATAATAATAATGCATTTTACGTATGGCAGCTTCTGTCCGGAACCTAGGTCCAGATGTCTCCCAAGTACTAGGTCACCTCAGGGACGCTCAGTGGCATGGTCCCTGTGATTTTCATCACACTGGGAACCAGAACAGCAACTCCAAACATCCCCCAAAAATTCAGTGGTACTTTGGTTTGGTGGACAAAAGTTTAGTCAGGCCGGGATCTGGGACACAGGATCGGCTGACAGACATTTTTCTATTTCTCCCTAGAACAATGGGGGTGGCTTTATTCCTGCAGACTCCCCATAGGGGTGTCTTCTTAGGAACTGGGACAACCTGCTTACTGATGGTCTAAAAAGGAAAAGGCTAGTCTTTCCCTGCCACAACATATGGCTGCAGTATGGCCAAAGTTTTGCCTTTGTATGAGGCCCTGAATTCCAGTTAAACCTGTGTAAGAGGGCATAAGGGGACAGGTAGATCTGAGGGCCAGAGATCATGTGGTCATATCTTCTTAAAGGGATAAAGAAATGTACTACCAAGCCAGGCAATTTTAATAAGTTCAGGGAAATTACTCATTTCAATGAAAGCTGGTAGAGATGATAAAAATACTCTCTGTAGATCATGACTCTAGAGAAGGACAGATCCTCCCAGGAACTTACTTAATTAACCAGTCTGCCTTGGATATCTATAGAAAGCTGCAGAAATTTTCCCTGGGTCCCAAACTTCCATTAACACCCTTTTAGAAACAGCCTTCTCAGTTTTCAACAATTGAGACCATGCCACCAAGATGGAGAAGGTGAGGAGAGGCAGGCACGGGATCTGAAATAGGCTCACCTTTTGGCTGCCACCATTAAAACACCATCACCTCAGGGCCATCTGAATCCAGGCTCCACATCAGCAGGAACCTGGCCCCAAGCTGCCTCACCACCCAGACTGCAGAGGCCTTGCCCCAGGGGAGGACAGAAGGTGCCTGAAATCATGCATGAACCATCATCCAGGAGGAGGTCAAGTGACCCATGTGGCAGGTAAGATTTTAATTAATGTGGGAGCCACTTTACTCAGACCCAACCTGCCACTCCAGACCTCTGTAGCCTTGATTGTGCTACAATCAAGGCTACAGAATCAAGAATCAAGATCTAGGAATCAAGATCTAGGATGTTTACTAAACCTCTCCCCTGTAGAAAATGGAACCTCCTCATAAGCCATCAATTAAAATTTAAAAGTTCCTAGAGAACGGCTTCCATCAAGTCTTTCCCTATGCTGTGTCTAAAATTCTTTCTTCTGTTCTAATATGTGCTTGCTTTAACTTTGTCAGTCTGCTTGTGCCTAAGAATTCAGAAATCAACTTTGGGGTTTTCTGTTATAAATTGGATAATGGTGAAAGGTACTCTAAATATTAGTTTTTAAATGTCAATAGTATCTTGCAATTGAAATTTATATATAAAAGAAACCACAAGTGGAATTAGTTCAACTTCTGGAAAAGTGTAAAAACTTATCAACATTGTTACTAATTGTTTTAGTTGCTTAGTTAATAAATGAAAGTGCCCAATTTGTTTAAAGTGAAAACTTACTAGAAACTGTAACTAAGAGTTAAGACAAAATCATTATATACATGCCTTTATTATAAAACAACAAAAGGACAATATCTGAAACTGCCGTAACTAGATGGATTGAGCCTAAATTTACTATTGTGATGGTAATCTTAAATTAAATTTACCTTTGATTATGGTTGGCTATAGGAAGTTTACAAAAGGATTTTCTGAGCTGAAGATTTTAAATGGCTAATTCCAGAAATCCATTATTAAATAGAAACCTAAACTGATATTGATAACAAAAAGTAGCTTCATAACAGAGAAACCTGTCTTCAATCTGATGTTAAGGTGGTGGTAAAGGAAAAATAATTTGATTCTATTGAGAATCTTAGGTTTTCATAAAATAATGGAGAAATTAGTTTTTCTTATACTGCTAAAATAAAACACCTGCTAATTATGGTAAAGGTGTAAAAGGTGTCATCATGGTAAAGGTATAAAAGTTAAAAGTAAAGTACTAAAATAGTTAGGTGCACTTGATATGTTATAAACTGCATTGGAAAGATTTAGAAAGTGTATAAAAATTAAGAGATAGACTTCAGTATTGTCAAACCCTCTTGTGCATTCAAACCAGACCCAAATGCCCTTCATGGTGCCTCTCCATTCGAGTTATTGGCTAGGTTAGTCAGTACGACCCCTAAAACAATGAAAGTATCTACCACATGTGGACATGCTCCTGAAGTGGATGGAAAGTACGTTGCAGTTTCAGACTCCTGCAGCAGCCAATTATGGCTCCATCTGGCCAGGTTTACAACGGACACTGCCTCCAGTCTGGCTCTGTTTCATAGTGCTGATGGGTGCTATGCACCACGCCAGTGAAACACTGGAGTCTCTCTCTAGGATCAACAGTGCTGCAGCATGCTGGCTGTGTGAAGGACATACTAAGTGGAGCAATAATTACGGAGTAATATGAATAGAGTTTAAACAACACAGCTAGCATTATGGCCTGCTTACATGGAGAGACAACATGTATGATATTGCAAATCTGGAGCTCAGATCTATTAAATGCAGCTCAAAGAGCATTGATTAGTATTAAGTGCTGTACTTATACTTGATTAATATAATAATATCTCTTCTAGATCATATGCAGAGGGATAATGAACATGTTAAAAGTCTTGGTGAACTTAATTCATTTTCTATGTAATTAATGGATGTGCCTATAAGAAAAATGAATGGCTTTCTTAAGTATTGTCTTTGCCATATGCTTGTCTTGTTGTTGCTTATACTGTCTTTGTGAGTTTATATCTAGGGAAGTGCCGCTCTTCACACCTCTCCAACCACCATCATGGGAACTGGGGTTGACAGTTTATGCCAAACCCAGCAGGTCTACCACAATCTCTCCCTAGAGTTAACCAACAGCATAAAAGAACTCAAGGAAAATGCTGTTTCCCATCAACTTTGGGAGATGAAGCCTCTGGAGGCACCTGGCCTTTCTTACTCTCATGGTCCAGTATGTCATGGCTGGGCTCCTTTTTGGGTCTGCTTATAACCATCTTCTTTATCCTTTTAGTAGAACCATGCATCTTAAATTCTAATTATGTTTATTTCTTCCAGAATCAATGCCTTCCAGAACAAGATATTAGTCACATGGGGATTTCTTCCAATTTCAATCACAGTGCCAGACCCATATTCCCTCAACCTCAATAGAATGGTCAGAGGGTTTTAAACTCTATCAAGCAGGGCCTATGCCCCAAAACCAGCAAGAAGAAGCTATAGAAGAATGACCATCGTCCTTCAGCTCCACCTTAAGAATAAGGGTATAAACTCTCTGAGCAGGGAGTTGAAGCAGGTTTCTATGGGGAAAAGAGTGAAGACCTGGGAGTTTTATGTTTAACTTGATTAAATTCTTCATTATTTTATTTTAAATATTTTCTATCAACTTTTAATTAAGTTATAATTTATACACAACGAATTGCATCCAGTATGATATGTTTTTACAAAAGTGAACACCAATGTTAATAACCATCAGATCAAGAAAGTTTGTTTTAGTTACTGAAAAAAGTTCCCTCATGCCCCCTTGAAGGCAAGGTTTTTCCCGAACCTTGGCCTTAGGCAAGCATTAATCTGTTTTCTGCCACTATAGATTAGCTTTCTCCATTCTAGAATTTCTTATAAATGGAATCATACAGAATGTATTACATTACTTTAGTTTTTTTTGTTGTTGTTGTTGTTATTCTAATGTTTTCAAGATTCATCCACTTGGTTGTGATTTTAGTAGTTCATCCTTTTTTTTTTTTAGGAGGTACAGGGGGATTCAACCCAGGACCTTGAACATTGGAAGCAGGCCCTCAACCACTTGAGCTACATCATCTCCCCAGTTCATTCTTTTTTATTGCTAAATAGTACTCCATTGTATGGACACCGTACAATTTGATTACATACCTCCAGTGAAGACTCGAATTGTTTCTAGAGTTTGCCTATTAACAAAACTGCTACGAATATGAATATACAAGACTTTGTGTGGTTACACGTTTTCATTTCTCTTGAGTAAATATTAGAAGTAAGACTGCTGAATTTAATAGTTACGTATAAACTTTCAAAGAAACTGCTGAGCTGTTTTGGAAAGTGGATGTTTGTTTGATAATTCTTTTTTCACAATAGAATGTGTCAGGAAGCCATGGTTGGCAATAAACTCAGAGAAGAAAATTTTTCAACTAATCTGTGTGCACATTTGCATCAAGTCACATTTATTTTTATATTCATAATATTGCCTTCCTAAGTTTTAGGGCATAGTTCAACAAATATTTATTGATATATACAATAACAAAATGTTTGGATATATTGGTCTTGACTTTACTAGTTAACATTGATTTAGGACGAGATATATGCAAGTCTGTGATTGCAGTTATACCTACATTATCTCATTGCCTCTTCCAATGATGCTTGAAGTATGACATTATTATGCCCATTCGGCAGTAAGTGTAACTGAACCTCAGAAAAGATAGGTATCTTTCCCAATATTACACATTTAAATGAGTGACAGAGGCAGGACTTGAACTCAGCCACTCTAGTTCCCAAAGAGTGTATTTTTCCAGTACTGATGTGTTTTATTTATTTATTTTATCTACTAGAAAATCACATTTTTTTCCTTTTTCTCTTTTGTATTTCTCTCAAGGAGATAAGGCATCCTCTCAGTCTACAGAATTCATACTATAGGTACTTTGTCACACTCCCTCTTAGATTAGGATGAGACTAATACAGCCTCCTCTTTTGCATTCTATTTTAAACTTCTGCTGCAGCACTGAACTGCTAGTAGATCTCATTATTTAAAAAATGCTCTTCCTTATTCTGAGCCGCTGTTGCTAATGCCCACAGATCTGCAATTCTCCTTGTACTCTTTAGTCCCTCTAGCTCCTACTCATCATTTAATACTCACTTGCAGTTATGCAAACCCTACAAAGCCTTCTCTAGAGTGGATCACCACCATTGCCCATCTGAGTTAGATGTACCATATCTGTGTTTCTATGGTACCCATGTATAACATCACTGAACTCTTCACATCCCTTTGTAGTTATATCTTTGCTTCTTGACTTAACACTGACTTTCATTCATACTGCATCACCAGCATCAAGCATTAGGCCTGATATCTTGTACATATTCAAATATTTTTGAATGCATGAATGAATGTAAAACAACGTATCCGAGTGCATTGTCTGAACATTAGAACGGACATTAAAACTATTAGGACTGTTCTGTGTGGTTTAAGTATCTGCAGATAATGAAGGCCTACCTTCTTTTGCATTTTTTCCAACGACTCCTGGTTCCATAGGCACTACTTGAGACTGAGAGGATGGAATGCTGCTACAAAGAGTTCTGTACTGGAGTCACACAGACCTACTTTATAATCCTGCTTTGTGATGTTGGACAATTTGCTTCATCTCTCTAAACACTGGTATTCTAATATGTAAATGATGCAAATATTATGACCTATCTGGCATGGTTTTAGGGATGGTGAGAAAAAAGGCATATAAGGCACACAGAACGTATTCAATAAATATTGGTAGAATGAGTCATTCATTATACCATCCTGTCCTTGGTGAATAATAGAACTGGCCTTCATAATTTTACTGGTGTCATGTAGCAAATGAAAACCTATGGTGAAAAGGTCTAAAGCAAAGTGTTTATAAGTTACAGGTCCTATTGACAGAAGGATGAATCCTCTGTTAATTGTACCCTCACTGTTCCCATAATCAGACTGACTCAGCCTGCTGCAATTTTCAGACAGCAGGAAATGCTTACCTTTATCCACAAGTTGGCAAATTACTGTGGCAACCATCTGTCCCCAAGCCTTACTTCCAACCTATTCAATAGATCCATTCTGTCACCTACTCTGTTTAGCTCTTTCAATAACTTCCATGTCAGAACTTACCCTCTAATAGCTGTTGCCCAGTATGTAGTAACTATTTATTACTAAATTAATTCCTTAATATTAGCTCAACTCTAGTGGAAATGAGGTTAGAAGTATGACTAAGGGCAGTGAAAATTACAGCCCCTAATTACAGTTCTTGAAACCTGGGAAAATAAAGGTATAGCATTGCAAAATATACATTCTAAAGCAATTTTTTAGCCTTGTGGTCCAGCAACTCTCTCTGGTTTTAGGAAAGTTACTAGATCATCATCAGGAGTATAATTCAACACTATCCAACAAAAAGCAGGCTCTGTCTCGGAAAGCTTGTTCACCAAGTGCAGAATACAGGACTCCAGCATGGAAATGAACTCCATGGGTGGCAAGAAATATGGAAGGAATCATGTTGCATTCTCATAGGCCTCTCACTCCAACATTAAGGTCTTGTGTAAAGAGTAACAAAGTCAAAGAAGCAGCTATTCACTTGAGAACAAGCTCTCAGGATATACTCAACAGAGCTCCCTTTAATGAGTAAATATCCATGGTAAATTTTGTTAGATCACAGAAAGTTTACAACTGAACTTCCATTAGAAAGTATGAGATAAATGAAATAATTAATTACATGGAGGTTCTAAAGCCTGAAGCATTCCTTTGGAGTCCTGAGACTAAACTTGATAGAAGGTTATTGGCATGGCAACTTCTCCATCTCCGAATCATTGCACCTTGAATCAGTCTTACAATATAAAAAGACATTTAATTAGCTTAAATATATTAAATTAAGTTTATCTTCATTACCAAATCAAATGAAAATAGCTGGTCCGAATTTAGAGTGACTTAAAAAGTTGTCTATAAGCATGTAATGTGGGGGGAGTATGAGGAGAAAGGCAATAATCCACAAGAGATGAAACTGAGCTATAATCAGAGGTTCATGTGACTGTCAAACTGAGAGACAACAACATGCTATCAACAAAGAAAGTTTTTTTTTTTCCAAATGAACACAAAACCAACAATTTTAAGTGCAGATTCTGTAAATAGTAGACAATGATTTGAAATCAATCTACTTCTGACATGGGCAATTCTACGTAACAGACTTCAAGATGAGTAGCTGTGAGGCAGGTTAGTATAGCAAAGGAGGGAAGACAGCAGGTCAGAACAAAACCATAACCATCAAGGCTGAGTCCAAGCAAAGAATAGAATCATGAGACCAAGCCCAGAAACACTAGGGGGGAAGGCAACTGTCTGTAAACCAAGCCATAACGGTTACAGCCAAAAAGCCGGCCAAGAACCTGGGCATGAGGTCCTGTTTTTAACTCCAGGGTTCAAAATAGCCCCGGGTTCTTGCATGACATAGTAGTGATGGATACATGCCATTGTATATTTTGTCATAACTTACAAAATTCTGTGGGACAGAGTGTAAACTATAATATAAACTGTAGTCCATGGTTAGTAGCAATGCTTCAATATGGGTTCATCAGTTGTAACAAATGTACTACACTAATGAAGGTTGTTGTTATCTGGGAGGGGGAGAAATCAGAAAGACCTCCTCATTGGTTCCCTGAAAGCTGACAGGTACAACCTGAGTGGTCCATGGTATAAATCAATAGGAGGCTGTAGAGCAACCAATCAGGACAGGAAATAGCTAAGATCCCTCCTTAACCTGGGAAAGGAGGAGGAGGAAAGGCCAGTCTTAGAAAGATAACACACCCAGCCCAGGCACAGTTGTCTTGCCTGGAGCATGCCCACATTGACATCTCCAGTGTGTACTCTCACTTTTTCTCATTTCTCAGTAAACTCTTTACTTGCTTGCCTAAACTATGGCGTGTTCTTAAATTCCTTTATACAACAAAATCAGGAACCTAGAAACCCAGACGCCAGCAACAGCAGTATGTATTTAGTCATTTATTGTTAACTAATGGTTTCCCCAAAAAAGGCTGGGAGGCCAAATTTTATACTCATGGTAATAACAACAATATAATAACCACCAAGTGCTTTCCTAATATAATCAAATCTCTTACTTACCATAACTACAAAAATTAGGAATATGAGATGATGACAATTAAAGCAAATTTTCAAAAGTCAAGATGCTGGAAAGGGACAGAAGTAGTTTTTGATGGCTGTTCTCTCTAACCTTCAGGCTTCTACCCTTTGCCACAAGGGTGGGAAATCATTAGAAAAAATTAATTACCACATAGAAACCATATCTTTAACTGGCCAGGTACTAATGGAGTATATTATGAAGTAAACAATTACATACACTTATCTTCTTAAATTTTGTTATTCAGAGTGTCACAAAAATAGGGTTTCTTTAAAACATTTCATTCAAGTGGGACTATGGGCCATAGACAATATAAAATTACGGAGCTGTTTGGTGTGAGTTGTTATTTCTACAAACTATCAGTGTAGCAGTGTACTATTAGTATTACTTACATCTATGGATGCATACTTTTTATTATTTATATTTACTTACAAACATTCTATACCCATCAGGCACATATTTGATCAATACATTTCCAGAAAATCAAAACCTGGTATCAACTAGCATTTTCCCTTGGACCTTCCTCCCCAAAGGTTTTATAAAATTATTCATACTTTTATTTCCTAAGTACCACATCCTACCTATTCAAGTGGTATGGGATGACGTAACCCTGAGACTTTCCCAATGTCTGAAGGGGCAACAGAGACTATGCCCAGGATCCCAGGACATTAAGAAATGAGAGGAAAGGTTTTCTTACTCAGGTAAAAGGAAATACTAGACTCCTTATTATCTCCCTTCAGGGATAGCAGGGTAGTCTTTCCCTGGGGAAGCAGAAGAACCTGAAGCTCAAGCATAAACTCTCCTTTCTGAGATCTAAGAGGCGGGACATTGAGACTCACAGAGCCTGGAAGATTCCTCCCTGGCAAAGATCACTGTCTACATCTGGTAAATGATCCCTAGGGAAAATGAAGGCATGAATCCACCACTATGATATTGAACACCTAACTAGAGCAAGTACTGAGGTAGGACTAGAGCTAAGCTTCTTAACTGGGGAAGCTGTAGATTTGAAGCAATAAGGCAGGGGCTTAAAGAGATGGTGGGGAGAGTGCTCGAGCTGAGGGATGGCAAAGGGCCAGGTGGAGATGACTGTGCCAAGGCTGAGCCCAGACTTCTGTGCTCTCTGGGCGAGTTTTGCCCAGAGAGAGGTTCAAGGATAAAAAGCAGAGTATCAAGTTGGAGATATGTTGAACAGACTTCATGGATACATTATGAGGGCATAAAGAAAGGTGTAGATTTGGAATGGAAAGAAGGTTGCCAAATGCCAATCCTTGGACCATCATTACTTTGAAATCTTCACTTGAATGCCTTTTAACCCGCTTCTCATTTTCCAAAGGTACCTGCTATTCCTTATGCAGTGTCCTTCACTTCTCTTTTCTTCTTTTGTCCTGTCTATGTAAGTTCAGTCTCTTCTGTTTTAAATTCTGTTTTCTTTTTCTATCTTCTCTGCACCCTCTATTTTCTGGATATTTCTTCTTTTGTTCTCTGCTGTCTTCCACTTCCTTCCACTGCCTTCAACTTATAAAGCCTAGATTCATCTCACTGTGCACAGTGCCCTACAGACAAATAGAGATCACCAGCAGAAATAAGCCATGGCACCATTTCCATTCAATAGCTTTCTCTCTTCCTCTCATCATTGTTTATCTCTTCTTAGCTTTCTCTGCTCAGACACAATAATTTCTCAAGATTAATACAAATTCCTATCCAGATTCTATATAATCTAATAGGGATCCCAAAGACATCATGGAGAAAAACCTGTGCAAGGTATGCCTCCTGCAGACACCAAAAGCAGTAATCTTGCAAGTCAGATCACTGGAGAGTGTCCCTTGTGCTGACCCCTTAAAAATCATAATGCTCCAAGATGGATGTCTATAGGCTACTTGGGACTATAAGATGGGCAGAGTGATCTTATTAACTTGGGCCAAGAAACTTATTTGGGAAAAAGAAGACAGAATAATACAAATACAGGGTGTTGGGAGGAGGAGAGACTATCTGGACTGCCTGTGAGTGTCAGGGTACTTTTCAAAAAATAGGCCAAGCAA
>JAQZBX010094209.1:0-12056 GCA_029593785.1 Cabassous unicinctus | reverse complement strand
TAATTAGTGACAGAGCCAGAAATGAAATTTGGTTCTTGCTCTTTCCACCATATCGCAATACCTCCCTCCTCAACACAGTTTTTCCTTGATTTTAGGGGCTTTTGAAATTGGCCGTGAAGTGGCAATAAGCAGACCATGCCCACACTGAAAAGGACTCAATTTTTTAAAATTAGAGATGACATGAATTAAGAAGCTCATCTAGATAGGAATTAATGGCTTGCTGTGAGTGATTCATGATATCTCAGACATATTGCAGAGATTATGTCTCATTTCAAAGAGCAACTTCTGCAGCCTAAAAGCCGGGCTTGGGAGGGCCGGGGGGCAAGGCTGCCAATGCAAGTCACCAGCCCCCAGCCTAGAACTTTCTCCACGGTGCCACTGTGCATCTCCCCAACTCTTTCCTGGAATCTTGTCTCTTTATCCAAGCAGGTCATTAAGTAGGTAAATCTGACCTTGATCCATTTAAGAACTCCTTTTGAAACAGAATCTTGTAAATAGGACACTAAGCCTCCATGGCCATGGGGGAGAGGGGGGTTGCAGACCACTTGGGTTCTGCCTGGATTCTGCCAACTACAATGAATGCACTGAGGAGCAGAAGGTGGTCGGAATGCTGCAGCTCTCCAGAATGAGGGAAATGTGGTCTGCTCTGGAGTGTGGGTTCTATGAGGAATTCAAGTCCCATTCCTGAGCATGTCCCCTTTCCCCTCTCCCAAATGCACATTGAGTCTTGTCCCCCACAAAAGACATGTTCAAGTCCTAACCCCTGGTCCCATGGGAGTGAACCCATTTTTAAAAAGAATCTTTGAAGATGTTATTAGTTATGGTGAGGCCAAGCTGGAGGAGCTGGGCCTTAATCCATTGTGGCTGAAGTCCTTATAAGGAGCCGATGGAGCAGGAGGCAGAGAAACCAGAGGAGGAGGCAGAATGACAGATCACGGTATCACCCAGGCGGAGACTGAGCCACCACCAGAGTGCTACAAACTTTGGAGCAAGCATGGCCTGGCCATACCCTGATTTTGGACCTCCAGCCTCCAAAACTGTGAGACAATAAATTCCTGTTGTTTAGGCCACCCGCCTGTGGCATTTGTCATAGCAGTCCTGGCACACTAAGACGGCATATCTTCCGCCTTTGCTCTTTCACCACAGATTTATATATAAACTGCCTCAAATTCTTTGAGATAAGGGCTAGATATGTTTTTTTTTTTAAGGAGGTACTAGGGATTGAACCAGGGACCTGGAACACGAGAAGCAGGCGTTCAACCACTGAGCTACACCTGCTCACAATATGAATCTTAAGAAAGTAATAATGACCAGCTAATCTCTACCAGGTACTTTGCATGCACTAACCCACTCAAGGCTTACAATAGCCTCATAGGTAAGTTGTTATTATGCCCATTTTAGAGAGGAGGAAAGAGAGAACTCAGGGAAGGTACCCAGCTTCTAGTGACACTCAAACCCAGATCCAGGTTCTCCGTTTCTAAAGATAGTGGCTGGGAGGTCCTAGCACTGTCAGCTCATCCGCCCTCTCCCTGGCAGGCGCATGCTCAGTGTCCCAAAGGTACAAGAGGAAAGAGACCACCATAGCCACCAGTCTTGTCCCCTTCTGCAAAGTGTCCTTGAGGAGAGGGGGTGCAGAGACACCAGACCTAGCCAGGGCCTCCTCCAGAACCACAGAGCTTATGCAGGGTCCATGGTGACAGGGACAGCAGTCCTCCAGGGCTTAGGGGCAGGTCATCAAGTTCTGGGGACCAAAGCCTGAGGTGAAGGGGAGGCGGCCAGTCTCTGGTCCCCTGCTGCTCCCCCTCACCGCAGGCCAGCAGGCGCCCTGGTTCCAGAAATCCTCATCTTTGCTCTCTGAGGCCGTTTCAAGTGCCTCTGCCCACCAGGTTTAAGTCACTTCCTTTGAGGTTTCAGGGGATGACCCGACCCTGGGCTGCAGACCCCAGGCTCACCTTTAAGGACGTGAGAGTGAAATGTTGAAATGCAATACCACCCCACCCCACCCCACCCCCAACCTCCAGGCAACCCCCAGCCAGGCCTCAGGCAGCTCACAGGACCACAGGAGGGGGTGCAGACAGGCCTGGCCAGGGAGAGAGGGGAGAACGTGACCCTCCAGGCCTTCTCATGCCACCACATTTTTTTTTCAAATGTGATAGGTCAAATTTCATTCACTTCTCCTCCTTTACAAAAAGCAAGCCTGAGAGTTTGGGCGGGAAGGCACCACAGGAAGGTCCCTTAGGTACAGAAACTCAGACGGCCTGGGGGGAGGGGAGGGACACACTGTTTGACAAAGGTGTCATGTGATATTAAACATGGTCTCAGACCTGCAAACACTGACCTTCACCCCCTTTCCGCCCCACCCCCTTTTCCCCTCTGCTCTCCCCCCACCCCCATTTCAAATCTGAAATGTAGATTTGGCTTGAATACAAAATCCCTTCCACCAACTGAAGGTTTGCACACCCCACTGCACTGAAATGATACAATGCCGGGGTCATAGTAACACAAAATACTAGGGCCACTAGACATAACACAGACTGCTTCTTTCTAAACACCATTACAGCAGATGGCAGGCCCCAGCCCCCACCCAGCGCAAGACTCCAGTGTAAGAGAGTTTTCACTTTAGCGCCTCAGTTTCTCCTCTTCCACTGAAGTGTTGCCTTAACTTTCGTTATTCATTCGGTGTCCTCGTGTTTTCTTTTTACATTAAAAAAAAAAAAAAATTATCAGGGACCTTATCTAGAGCTTCAGCCAACCTTTTTACCAGGAGAAGGCACCTTAAGAAAGGGTGTAGAAATCTGTTTGCAACTTTCTAGACTGTAATTCTAAACCACAAGGAAGAATATCCTTCCTCCCTGTGCAGCTAAAAAATCCAACAAACCACAACTGCCTTTCTTGCTCAGAGGCATGCTACCTCCTCCGGCTGAAAAACTGGATTCTGACGAATGGGACTTGTATGAAAACTAATCATAAATATCCTCAAAAACACTCACCTTTAAGTTTTGAGTGTGGGAGGGTGCATGTTTGTGCAAGTGAGTGTGTGTATGTACATATGAGTGTATGTGTGTTAGTGCATGAGTGTGTGTATGCACATGTATGAGGGGTGTGTGCACGTGTATGTGAGTATTTCTGTGCATATGTGTATGCGTGAGTGTGTGTATATGTCTGTGTGGGTATGTATGTTGCATGTGAGTTTGAGCGAGTGTGTTAATGTTGTATAGTGAGTGCATGTTTGCATGTGAATGTGGATATGCATGTAAGTGTGTGTTTGAGAGTGCATGAGTAGTGAGTGCATGTGAAAGTGTGTATGAGTGTGCCTGAGCAGGAGCTGGGTTTTTCCACGGAGAACTTCACCATCTGGTTGACGAGCAGGGTTAGAGGCCTATGGGCTACAGCTGGCAGCCACCAGGTAACCCTTGCTCCTTAAGTCAGCCCAGGATTGAGGCTGCGGGCACCTGGAGGTGTGCCACCGCCCAAGGACCAGAGAAACACAGAGCAGAGAGCATTCCCGGGAGCCAAAGGCACTCGGAACGTTCATGGACTTTGCCACGTAGTCCCAGGAAAAGCCTCTCACAAGAGGGTAGGCCTATGGCAAGACCGGAAACTCCCGGGAATGGAAGCAGGGGAAGGGCGGGCCCACACTGCAGCTGCTTGCTTGCCGGTCTCCTTAGTACCTCTGCCTGGAGCTTCCTGAACCTCTTGCCGGAAAAGAGGGCCCTGAGTCAGGGGAAATAGACCCCGGGCATAGGGACTCTGTCCATTTGTGGGGCAAGAGATGATATGTCCAAACAGCTCAATCCTCCTAAAAGAAACCCTGTCTCTGCCTCGTTCCACCAGCGTTCCTCCGTCCCTCCGAGTCCCCAGCACTCCAGCCGCCAACTGACAAGACACGGGAATTAAAATGTACTTTTCTCCCCACAAATGTATGCTCTTCACCACCCCCTTATATTTCTAATCTCCTAAACTCATTTAATTATGTCCAGAGTAATTAAACTTGCTATCAGGGGGCATCGGAAGGAAAGTTAATACATTTTAATTTTACTTATACAATGAATATTCGATCCCACATACAACGCGGGGGAGGTGCGTGTACACACACATCCTTGCAAAATGCGCTCATGGGGATCGTGGGTTGCAGGAGTTTCTCAGGGTGGGAGCTGGGAGGATCCACCCAGGCATGAGAGAAGACCAGGAACACCATGTGGACAAGGCCTGGGGGTGAAGAGGGATTAGTGGGGACGATTAAACCTGGGCAGGGTGGGGCTTCAAGAATCTCAAACACCCTTTTGACAAAACAAAGTCCCCGGCATTTAAACCAGACAAAAATCTCCCTCGCTAAGACTCCTATTAAAAGCAGAGGGGTGAGGTAAATATAAGGTGTGGCTTGTACTGCGCTTCCCTCCCAAACAAAATCCTTCATGAGGCTTTTTTCGTGAACCAGCCTGGCAGGGCAAGGCAGGCACATTTTCCCCTAAGAAAGGGGCAGGAGGTGAGGGACCGGCCCACCAGACGTGCACACGGTGTCTCTGGCTAAACACGCGCCAGGCCAGGCCCCGCCCTTGTAGCAAAGGGGGCTCGAGTCCTCGTGACTAGAAAGGACCCTGAGGCTGGAGACACCACACTTCATGGGCTGCGTGAAGTTGGACAAGTCCCCTCGCTATCGGCTGCCTGTGACCTGCCAGCCCTTGGCCTTGTCCTCTGTGAAGTGAGGACCTGAACACGCAGGCCGCCAAAGGCTCCTCTAGCCAGGGTGTTCTATGAGCCTATACCTGCTTGCTTCAGCCCTCCCCAGGGAAATGTGGCTCCTGGTGAGAGAGGGTAGTGGGCCAAGGTCTGCTGGCAGTACTGTCCCCAGCAAGGGACATGAATCCACATGGGGACAGTTAGCATAACTGAAATTTAATCAAATAAATGGCGAAAACTGAATTGTTAAGTGGGAGCCTGCCTGTGCCATCTGACAGATGGCACACTCCCTAATCCTACAGTTTATGGCTCTGCCGGACGCCATGTGAGGGGCAGGGTGGGAGAGAGGCAGCGCCTGCTCACCTCCCACTTGGCTCCGGACCACTCCCGCGCTGGTGAGGCCACTTGTCACCAGAAGGCTCCATTATGCTAACGAGCAACTGAGATAAAACGTGTAACTATTTGAGGGGGGCAAAAAAAAAACTCCCTGGTGGGAAAGACTCACGGTAAGAGCACACCTCCCTGGAAACAGATGTCCTGGTCCTATAACACAAATTGCAGTATCACATCCCCAAAATACAAGACCTCCCATAAATCATTCAGGGGAGCCTGTTTCGTTTTCCTGTTCTGATGAAAGTGACCCGTGTGTGGGGCTCAAGGCCAAAAGCACTGCCACACTCGAGCAACCCCACACTTCCCCACAGCTTACTGTAAAGGTGCTGACCAAAACCACTGCGGCTGGGACCACTTCCTCGGCCTGCCCCTTAGAAGCTGGCGTTCCCCAGGGCTCTGTCCACAACCAAGCCCCTGCCCTTCCGCTCCTTCTGTGCCAACCCTACTGAGTCCTCAAAGTTCATCCACACACGTCTTGTTTCTCCCGGCCTTTCCTAAATCATCCCGCATGTAATTTGGGGGCTAAGACTCATTTCTGAACTTCTATAACATTGGGTCTGCTCCTCCTGTTTGGACGTTCTTTTGTACTCTACGTTGCATTGCTTGTTTTATACAAACAATTCTCTCTCCCCATTACATTTTTTAAATCAACTTTATCGGTTAATTTACATACATAAAATTCATCAATTTTAAGTGCGTAATTCAGCGGGCTTTGACAAATGTCTATAGTTGTTCAACCACCACCACAATCGTGTAGAGAATATTTGCATTACTTTTTACTTACCACTTTGTAGCCAATCCTCTACCCGGACCCCCTGGCTTCTGACATCCACTGATCTGTTTTCTATCACTAAAGTTTTGTCTTTTCTGGAATGGAATCATTCTTAAATGGAATCACTCAGTCTGTAGTCTTTGGTGTCTGGCTTTTCTCACTTAGCGTAAGGCTTTTGAGACTCATCCATGCTGCTGTATGTCTCAGTACTCCGGTCCTTTTTACTGCTGAGTAGTATTCTGTTGTGAGTATTTCACAATTTGTTTATCCATGCATCTGTTGATGGATATTCCAGTTGTTTCCAGTTTTTCACTATTACAGATGATGCTGTCATGAACAGTCAAGCACAAGTCTATGTGCAGATATGTGTCCTCATTTCCCTTGGGAATATACCTGGCAGTGGAATTATTGGGTCGTATGTTAAGTGTATCTTTAACTTTATAAGAAACTGCCAAACTCTTTTCCAAAGTGGCTGTATGATTTTTCATTCCCAGTGTAGAATTCCAGTTGCCCCATATCTTTGCCAATGCTTGTTATTGTCTGTCTTTTTAATTTTAGTCATCCAAGTGTGTGTGTAGTCATTATCTCCCTGTGTGGATTGGCATTTCCCTAAGGACTAATGATGTTAAGCACATTTCCACATGTTTAATTGCCATTAACTTACCTTCTTTGGTGAAATGTCCATTCAAATCTTTGTCCATTTTTGTTGTGTTGTTTGTTTTCTTATTATTGAGTGCAAATGTTCACATGTATTCTGGATATAAGTTCTTCATCAGATCTATGTTTTGTATATATTTTTTCCCAGTCTGTGGCTTGTCTTCATTTTTTAACAGTCTTTTGAACAGCAAGTGTTTTAAATTTTGATGAAGTCCAATTTATCAATTTTTAGTTTATAGTTTGGTTTTTGGGTGTCTGACTTTAAAATTATTTGCCTAACACAAAGTCACTTAGATTTTCTCCTATGTTTTCTGCTATAGTTTTAACTCTTACATTTAAGTCTGTGACCCATTTTGAGTTAATTTTTTTCTATGGCTTAAGATGTAGATTGAAGTTTATTCTTTGCATATGGATATCCAATTGCTCCTGCCCATTTGATGAAAAAATTATCTTTTCCCCATTGAACTGCCTCTGCATCTTTGCTAAAAATCAGTTGATCTTATGCGTGTGGGTCTATCTATGGACTCTGTTGTGTGCTATTGATCTACATGTGTATCTAACATCATTATCACAATGTCTTCATTCTTGTAACTTTACATTAAGTCTTGAAATCAAGTAGTATAAGTCCTCCAACTTTGCTCTTCTTTTTCAAAATTGTTTTGGCTATTCTAGGTCCTTGCATTTCCATAAAAGTTTTAGAACAAGTTTGCCAATTTCTACAAAATCCCTGCTGGGATTTTGATTGTATTTGCAATGGATCCATTGATCAATTTCTCTCCCCATTATGTTTTTTGTTTGTTTGGTTTAAATTCATTTCATGAATTTGTGTGTCATCCTTGGGCAGGGGCCATGCTAATCTTCTCTGTATTGTTTCAATTTTTGTATATGTGCTGCCGAAGCAAGCACTCCCCATTATGTTTTAAGCTCCTGTAGAACAGGGAAACTATCTTACATTTCCCCACAGTTCCTTAGTGATGGTCAAATATGTTCTTCTCTGTGGAAATTTGGCTGCAACCAGGAGCAGGGGAGGCTGACAGCAGAGTAGAAGAACTCAAAAAGAACCCAGGCAAGGAATGGTGTAGAGTGCAACACAGACATGAGCACAATGAACGGGAATTCTCAGATGGCTTCGTATCCTGGGAGTGGCACAGGAGAGAGGTAACTAGGAAGAAACCAGTTTTTTCTTATAGCCGAGGTCACTGTGTTTCACAAGCAGGAACACCCAGAACTTGGAAATTCTAGGAGAAGCTGGAGTTCCTAGAGTCTGGAACCAAGGAATGGAATGGAAGTCGACTTCATTTCTCCCTGGCTTCAGCTTCCCCTTAGAAAGAGTAGACCATGCTGAGTTGTCCTCTGCAGGCATAAACTCCAGGAGCTAGAAGGGGTTAGAGATCATCCAGTCCACATTTTACAAGTGAACAAAACAAGAACTGGAGAGATTGTTGTCAGTAGCAGAACTAGGACAGAAAAAAACGCAGGACCCCAAGTTACTGATCTTTCCATTATAGCTCATACTCTTTTTAGCAATGTGTGTCCTCTCCTGTCTCAAAACTAACAGAGCCGTTTGCTTCACAGAACTGGAGCTCTAAATTAATCAGATGGCTTCCAGAAAGGCAGAGGCTAGTCTACAGCTCTCCTCGGACACCTTTTCCCTTTCTGTCCATCCATTGGCATAAACTGTCACCAAGAAAGCTTCTTGGCTTCTCACCAAAATCTCCACCATAAATAAGCTTCCTTTCGCTGCCACTCACTTCAAGCCAACTTTTGGTGAAAAATGGGAAGGCTTTGAACCAGAAGTCAAGGGACCTTGTCCCTGGGCCACTTGCCTGCTCCTAATTCACCAAAGCACTAAACTTCTCTAACCATGGTTTTTCTCCTCTGTCAAATAAGGATGATAATACCTGTCCTAACTGCTTAAAGGCATCATGAGGTTACAGTGAAAATAGAACAGAAGTGCCCTCAGGTGCCTACAAAGTGGCTCAGTGGAGGGTAAGGGATGAAGATAACACACTCCAAAAACAGGCTTTTTCTGAATCCTCCAGTGCCAGAAGCAGGAAAAACAAAGGGTGGGTTAGTGGAACATCCTGGATATATAGTCTGCCCCTGCTGTTAAACTCCCTCCCACTTTCTCCTACTTCCAGAAAGGCTAGCTGAGGCCTTTTCCTTCCTCGGGCGTGTGTTTGGAGGGTCCATGTGTGTAGGTGAGGAGGCATTCTTATTCTGCCAATCTCTCCATCTCCATCTCTGTTTCTCAAAATGGGCCCTTCCCAGGGAGATTTGGGCTCCCCTTTCCTGTGGTCTGGGATGCCCTCGCTCTCCTGGATCATTCAGGTGCGTAGCCCACCTCCCCAGACAAGCCATCTCCAGAAATCTCCAATTGTTCCTGATTTTCCTCCCCAAGGGCTGTCCCAGACCATCTAGGGCTGAATTCCTCATAAACCTGCCACCCCAAGCTCAGGTTGTTTATTTGACAGAGTTTTGATCCCACCGAGTACTATTAAGTGGGAAAGACTATCATTGATCACTTCCTGGGTACCAAGTGCTGACCGTTCTTTAAAATCCAAGAGAGGAACTCCATCTGGTTCCCAGAGACATGCTCCTTTTGCTTGCAGTTGCTCTCCCCAGGAAGGAGTTCCTTCCACTTGCGCCAAGATAGCCTTCCTTTGGGCCATGCAGAATTCACCTCCCATCTCTGGAAGGCTCAAGCCTCAGGGCACCTGGAATTGATCCCAGGCTTTGCTTCTCTCTCTTGCTTTGAGCCATTTACTCAATTAAGGTAATACCATAGTTTTTTATCCTTGCAAATAGTGTCACTAATGGGTAGCAGAGCTCCCTCCAGCCGCCTCCACACCCACATCCTAATCTCCCCCCTCCCCCAAGGAAAACCAAACTGTCTTGTATCTACTTGGAAGTGCCACATTGCCATGCAAATTGAGGGTCCAGAGTGAATGGACTGGGGGTGGTGCCCGGACTTTCTCCTTGGCTGAGTTGCTGGCGTATTTTGCATAATAAAATGCGTGAACAGCTTGGAATTAATCATCACTGTGTACCCTGGTTGGCCTAAAGAACTATTTTCCAGGCCCTCTTCTGTAAATACTGTGAATGACATTTGTAGGTAATGGAGCTTCTGTATATTTTTCTAATGATCACTACGTTTTTCTGTCTCCAAAATGTGCCCCCATTCTAGAATATCATAAATTACTGTGAATTGCTTATGCTTTTTATTAGAGGACAATCATCAAAGCTCAATAATTTATACCACCCATGCCTTTGTGCCTGGGGATTCTCTTGGAATAAGATGAGTCGAGGTTTGCATGGCAGAGTGGACAGGGCGCAGGCTTTGGAATCCAAACAACCCTGCTTGGAGTCTCCCTCCTAGGATGATTTAGGGCAAGTTACATATCCTTGCTAAGCCTAGCTTTCCTCTCCTATAAAACTGGGATATATGTAGGAGCCCTTCTAAGATGGCCCCAGGGATGCCTGCCTTCTGGTGTCCACGCCCTGGTGCCATCCCCTCCCTGCGCCTGGGCGGGCCCTAGTGACTTGCTTCACAGCAAAAGTGATAGATAGGGTGTCAATTCCAAGGTTAGGTTACACAAGACTGTGGCTGTGGCCTTGCTGACACTGTCTTACTCTTTTCTCCCTTGTTCTCTCTGACGGAGCCAGCTGCCATCTACCCTACGGGAAGGCCCACAAAGCAAGGAACTGAAGGTGTCCTCTGACCTCCGGCCAATGGGGAACTAAGGTGCTCAGTCCAGCAACCCCCTGGATCCTGCCGACAACCACTAAGTGAGCCCATCCTGCCCGGCCAAACCTTGGGACGATGTGTCTCTGACCTACACCTAGATGGCAGCTTGAGAGGGTCCCTGAGCCTCGCTAAACCGTACCTGGACTTCTGACCCAGAGAAGCTGTGAGATAATAAAAGTGTGTTGATTCGAGCCACTCAATTTTATGTTCATTTGCTAGGTAGCAATAGATAACTAATAGGGGAGAAAAACTCACATTACTTACTTCACAGGGATGTTTGCGCCTATGAGATAAGGTGCTTTGAAATAGTGAAGCATCATATAGGGGTATTTTCTCTTTTTTTTTTGACCCAGTAAATAGGCCAGTTTCCTAAATGCTTATTTTTCTTCATTTGAACAGGCCGAGGAAGTTGTGCTCTCCTCCTCTCACCCATACATTTTCTGGGAGGTGTTATCCCTGTGGTGATTTTTTGCCTCAGGGCTTAGGTGTGTTGCGCCTGGATTGTGGGCAGGGCAGCTTCTCAGAAGAGAGTGGGTGGACAACAGTGGGAAAGGAGTGGAGAGTAACAAGAAAGCCGCCGCCCGCCCCACAAGACTCTCCTCACCTGGGCTTTGTCCTCTGACAAACTATATCACTAAGAATAGTGATAATAACCTTAACGCTAACAGCTACCACCATTTATTGAGCAACTACTGTGTGCTGGCAGCTTGGCAAACATTCTTTCAGAGCCTCGCCGCGACCCTGACAAAAGTTCAGAGAGTTTCAATCACTTGTTTAATACTAAGCAGTTATAAAATGTCAGCGCTGAGGTTAGAACCAAACTCTTCCTGCTCTCAGGTCTATATTTTTTGCTCTATAGTCTTTCTCCAATTTCACAGCTAGTGATGCATTCCTTTGACTTAACATCTTGCCACCTATTAAAATGCAAACTACCTCTTGGAGAGGTGGTTGCTTAAGATCTCCAGTGCCAGGCAGTTGCCTCAGCCTTCCTCAGGAACCGATGTTAGGAACTGACCCTGTTGGTAATTCCCAGCGCTCACGAGCTCATTTGTGAAGGAAGGTCCAGGACAAACCTGACTGTGTCCTCTCAGGTGTGCTCACGAGCCACCTTAGGAACAGTATTCACAACCCCCATCCCCAAAAGCCAAGAATATCTACAACTGCAAGTAAGACAGTCCCACCCATCTGCCCTAAAAGGTCTAAGCCCCCTCTCAGTCAGAAGAAGAGTGGGCATCACCTTCCCAAAATCCTCAAGATTGAGGAATGAGCAAACATAAGGAGGGAATGCAACCACGGGCCAAAGTAGACTTATTATTATTGTAATAACAGAAGAATTTATAACATTGATATCAAGATAGTGGTTATCAGGGGCTCTGAGGGGAAGGGGAGGGAAGAATAGGTGGAACGTGGAGCATTTTTAGGGTATTGGAATTGTCCTGCATGATATCGCAGATGACAGATACAGGCCATTATGCATTTTGTCAAAACCTATAATATTGTATAGTGCAAAGTGTAAACCGTCATGTAAACTATAGACCATGGTTAGTAGCAATGCTTCAATGTTCAATGATTGTAACAAATGTACCACACTAATGTAAGATGTTATTAATAGGGGACAATGTGCCAGGGGAAAGGGGTAGGGTATACGGGTATCCCCTATATTTTCAGTGTAACTTTTCTGTAATCTAAAACTTCTTTAAAAATAAAGAAAAGCATAGTCTTCAAAGTAGGCCTAACAGGCATAAGGTAAAAGCATAAAAATATTTATCTGATTATAACTTTAATACAAGCAAATTGTAAAAAAAA
>JAQZBX010094208.1:0-12063 GCA_029593785.1 Cabassous unicinctus | reverse complement strand
AATAAAAAAAAAAAAAAAACTATTTAGTTACGGGGCTCCACAGGAAGGACACCACGCCCTGAGACACAGGCTAAAACCTAGCGCCAAGAATCTCACCCTTCCCGGCGCTGCAGAAACACCCGCCACCCGAATCTCCGCCTCCTCCTGACAAAAACAATCAGGAGGAGGGTTTAGTACCATGATTTTTAGCGGCCATTTCCCCCAGGTATCCTAGATTCTCGCCGGACGTAAAAGACAGATGCACAAATCTGGACGGTACCATGTTTTTACTCGGGCACTAAATCCAAATTTATAACATTTCAGAGATATTTATAGGAAATTAAGTTTCGAGAACCATTTTTACGTTTATATTCTACAATACTGATAAGCTCGAGCTATATAAAGCACGTTTTAGAGCAATTTATTTCGTATTCGCCCCAACTTCGAGCCTTAACTACTTAGGCTCGTTCATAGAGCACTTCCGGGAATCGAGCTGTGGATACCGTAAGCACTCGTTCGGAAGAGAGGATTTGTGCTACGGCTGTGTTGCTATGGGTCGGCGAAGAGCTCCAGGTGGTGGGTCCTTGGGCCGGGCCCTTATTCGCCATCAGATTCAAGGGAGCCGTAGCCACCGTCACACCGACTCCTGGGTAAGACAAACCTTGCTATCTTTGTCTCTCTTTCTGTCTAGTTATGCTGCGAGGATTGGGGTCAAAGGTCACAAGGAAAGTTTCCAGAGGAAGTGACACTTAAGCCGGATTTCGAAGACATAGAAGCCGGTGCTCCTTTCAGCAAGGCACAGAGCACAGGTAGAGGCTTTAAAAGGACGACTAGTGTGATGATGAGACTGGGAAGAGTCTTGAGTGCCAGCATAATACGTTTGGTCTTTGGTCTTTGCCCTACAAGCCAGGGAGGTCCTGGGAATTTCTGAACAGGAAAGAGACATTCCTTCTTTTCGTATTAATTTGTTCAGAGAATTTTTCCAAGAGCTAGTGGTTGCTACAAGAAATAAAAAATTGTTTCTAAGAGTGCTGGTTGCTACTAGAAATGAAAAATAGTTAAGATCCTTCTTCATCCATTCTATCCCCTTAATGATTATCTCGAAGATGAACAATTCATATCCAGAAATGTGGCAGGACCTAATATTTATTTTCCTTGGACCTAGGAAAAATCATAGCTCCTTGAAAAAAAAGGTAGTTTGACTTGGGTTTGTCATTCTAAGTTGGCATTTTTCCCATTCATTCCCCCAGGTATTTTGAAAATTCACTAAGTTCTATGCTAAAGTCAGATATGTCACTGGTGCTAACTAGACATATACCATCCAGCTTCCATCCATATACTCTCCAGAATAAACAGTATACAAGTGTCACAAATATTCATCAGGTCATAGTTACTCTGGACATTAGATTAGTGGTAATTTTAATTGCTCTTGAAGCAACTTTTTTTTTTAAGGAGGTGCAGGGGATTGAACCCAGGACCTGGTCCATGCCAAGCAGGTGCTCAACCACTGAGCTACACCTGCTCTGCAACTTGTTGTTTATATAGCATTTAGGAAGTAGTGGAAAGATTGAGTATGTATCCTAAAGAACTGGATTCTAATCCTTATTCTGCTTTTTTGCTAATTCTGTGACACAGAGCAAACCACCTAATCTTTTGACTCTGAATTTTTTCATTTATTTGGTGTGACTGTTTTAATATCTATGCTAAGCATATATCCTGGAATGGTGCTGTGTGCTACTCTAGAATCAGAATGTATTACACGTATTAAGGTTTGTTTTGTTTAGGATTCTTTTGTCTCCCTTTTACTATACAAGCGATACCTGAGTATATCACGATGTGTATAACACACACTTGGGTCATTATGTAAAATGTATTTCTTACTGTAGGTCTCCATCAAAAAAGTTTGACTAACTATGGCTGGCAGGAATCAGGCAGACTGCATTCAAATCCCCCCACAACCCCACCCCTGTCACTTATTAACATGTGACTATAAGCAAGTTATTTTATTTATTTACACCTCAATTTCCTTATCAGTAACATAGAGATACAATAAATCTCACTTCAAAAGATTTTGAAAATTAAACACAATAATGATTGGAAAGTGCCTGGCATGAGGTAAGCAAGTCCTCATTGAAATGCTGACTGTTCTTGGTATTGCCTCTTAAAGTGCTGACACCACCCTTAAGACCATAGAATAGTAATATGGAAATTTAGAGCTTGTTTGGATGTTAAGAGCAGAAGACAATGCTGTATAATTACCCTGTTTTATTTACAGTTGCACACAAGTGAACTCAATGATGGCTATGACTGGGGTCGTCTTAATCTTCAGTCCGTGACTGAACAGAGCTCCCTTGATGACTTCCTTGCAACTGCAGAACTTGCAGGAACAGAGTTTGTGGCCGGTAAGTTGTTTATTCTTGAGTTCATATGACATTGGTCACATTTCCATTGTTCTGAATCGATACAAGTCTACCTGGAAGTGTACTAAACTTGTAAATGGGCTGTCTTTAACCCAAAAGCGTATGTCCCAGAAGCATTATGGAAAGGTCCAGTTGAACTGAAGCTGCAAGGTACAGAATGTGCCACAGTTTTTAAATTAG
The DNA here is from genome assembly GCA_029593785.1 of Cabassous unicinctus. Lineage (NCBI taxonomy): Eukaryota > Metazoa > Chordata > Mammalia > Cingulata > Chlamyphoridae > Cabassous > Cabassous unicinctus. Next base: position 9,484 of record JAQZBX010094208.1, on the reverse strand, counting down.
CTCTAAAAAATACTTCAGTTTATATTGTATCACATCAAGTTCAAGAAACGCAATCTTTCATAGAAAAAAGATTGGTCAGCATTGTGGAAGTCAGTACCAGCATTTACCAGAAAATGTTTCCTCATATCTTTGTTAGAGCCAGAATCCTGGGCCTTGGTCAATTTGAAATGTATTTTATAGCACCATTCAACACATATAGTGAGGCTAGGTGGCTATGTGTGGTCAAATAGAGGCCGAGAGCAGCTTGGGGGTGAGAGCCCTAAAGCAGAAGAGGCCTTTGTAGTTCACACATAGGCATGGCTTTTTTTTTTTTTTTTTTTTTTAATGGTGGGTGTTCAGCACAAATATCTTACATAAATTATAGTAGTATAGTACTTCATCAGTTCTAATTTGAGTGACTCATTAAATCTTTGTCTTTCCCACCAACTCCCATTAATTTAAAATTATTCTGTGTGTGTGAATTGAGGAGGTTGGTTGTACTGAATCTTTACAGTCTCTTCCCCCCATTCTTACTATTTTCTGTTTCCGTGAAATAATTCATCATATTAGTTTTATAAAATCAGTACCTGAAGAAATAATTGTCTTTTTGAAAGCTTTAGCAAAAATCTGTTCTCTTTTTTCGGCAGAAAACTTCATTTGCATATTATAATTTGTCTTAAGACTAGAGGAATCTTAAATCAAAGTTTGTGTTCTATTTTAGGCTCTCATGTTTTTGGTTTTCTAAGTTTATCAAAATGACTAACACTCAGTGTCTGTAGTGCCTCCTAAGTAATAGTGCTTCTCTTTTCTGTAAACAGAAAAGCTTAATATTAAGTTTGTGCCTCCTGAGGCTAGAACTGGACTGCTGTCTTTTGAGGAGAGCCAGAGAATTAAGAAACTCCATGAAGAAAACAAACAGTTCTTGTGTATACCAAGAAGGTAAGTTGAACAAGCATTTAGTAGATTACAAGACAGTATAAAATTTGCAAATGGTTCATTTTTTTTTCCTGCTTCCTTTTCTCAACTGCTATCATTAAATCTGAATCACCTGTGTTATTTTGGTAACACGTGTGAATTGTTTTTCCTCTGATTGTTTCAGACCAAAGTGGAACCAAGAAACTACTCCAGAGGAACTCAAACAGGCAGAGAAAGATACCTTTCTAGAATGGAGACGTCAGCTTGTCCGGTGAGTGTTAGATTGTAGGAAGATTTACCTTGAAATCCTGAGTTCAGTCATTTTGTTGTGCTTGCTTTGCTATTTGCATTTTGTGTACTTAGTTTTTATTGCAATAAAAGGTTGAGTATTTATCCTGCTTGAAACCTTTTATTATAATCTGGCAAAGATATAAACTTCCTTTTCTAAAGCCAGGCTAGAAGAGGAACAAAAGCTGATACTGACTCCATTTGAAAGAAATTTGGACTTCTGGCGCCAGCTCTGGCGGGTCATTGAGAGAAGGTAAGTTACTGTTTTCTTTTAGTGTAATGAGGGCATTAGATTTGGAGGTTAAATATATGTTCATATGTTCATAGGCCCAGGTTCTGGGGGGAACAGGTGAATTGAGCTATGCAAAGCGCCATTGCGAATTGTTAGAAAAACACTGAAAGAATGATACTTTCTTTTAAAATGTAGGTGTTCTGTTGTTTTTGTTTTTTTTTTGCTACTACACCAAGGCATATTTTCTGTAAGATGACTTCTGAAACACCTTGTAATTATTTCAGCAAATGTATATTTAATTCCTACTAGTAATATGGGAAATATGACTATGAAAAAGGGTAGGTTCCTGCCTGCAAAGAGCATGTCACTTACTGGGGGAGGCAGATGTGGAAGTTTAGTTTGGTAGACTTCTGTGGAGTCAGTGAAGTGCCATCCCTGTACTCAGAGAACTCGATACCTAGTACAGCACTGTACGAAATGGAGTAGGAGTCCTGCTTTGTTCAACATAGAAAGGTAGTGTGCTGGGTGTAACAGGAAGAAGCAGGGAGGAAGGACTGAACAAAATCAAGGGGTGATTTTTTTTTTTAATTGGGCTTTGAAAAGAGTAGAATGACTTTGATAAATTGCGAGTGGGAGATTTTTAGTCTTTTTCCATGTAACAGTAAGGAGAATTCTTGATTGTTAGAAGAGTGCTATTGATGAATCAACTTACGTCACCTTCTTGGTTTAGTTAAAAGGTTGTTATTTTCCTCAGAATTTCTGAATTATTTTCAATGGCGCCATATGTGAACCTTATGTTTGAATCTTCAGACTTTATTTTAATATATCCTGTAGGAACATCAACACACAGGGTGCTTTAATTGGGATCTTGGAAAATATATTGCCACACTTAGCATTATTACTAAGCAAACTGTACTTTGATTAAGCTTGTAAAAGTCACGTTTTTTTTTAGGATGAAGAACATGTTCTAGAATTAGGTAGTGGTGATGGTTGCATGGTTTTTTGAAGCTCCTAAAACCAACTGAATTGCATGTTAAAAGGATGAATTATATCTTTTTATCTTTTTTTTTTTTTTTTTTTTTTTTAAGTCACTTATGGGCATGTCCCCTCCTCCCCCAGGGGTTAGAAAGAGGCTGTGGGCTGTGAATGGGAGGTCACCCTAGTGAGACATATTAGAAGGTTGCTGCAGCCTCTGGGCAGGCTCCTGTCATTCTTAGTTAGGCTTTTGGTTAGACTTGAATGGGGCCTGGGAAGATCCAGTATGGTTTTCCTGGCAATTGCTATATAGCATTTGAGGCTGTATTCTCCTGAGAACACCTGTTTTAATGGTAGTGAGCTCTGAAATATTGTAATCTCAACTTTGAGGGGATGCCCCATCTTCACACTTAGAGTTTTTGTTGTTTTCTAGATTTTCTCTTATATTGTCTTTCTTCTGTGTTCTCTTTTTTTCTAGGTATTTTGGTTTCTGGCTTTTATGTAAGAAGCCTTGCTCAGAAGGCTAGTCATGTCCATTTTTTAAGAACAAAGCACTACAAAGCTGATTGACAAGTTTACCTGTTTAGGTGGAGTTTGTCAACTTGTAGGCTTCTCAATAGAGTGACTGAGCAGGGATCAATTTTTTATTTTATTAAAATACACCAAGGTGTTAGAATCTATAGCTCTTTTCCCTAGGGCCATCAGTTTCTTAAGGAGAAGAATAATGTGCCACGAATGGGACTAAAGGGAGTGGAATAATGTAAGGGAGTTGGGCATTCTCACTGCTCCATATATAGACTTAATATTTAATCCTTCTTTTTTCCAGTGTAGCACGTCCTTTCCCACCTTTTGCTTTGCCTGGTGTTCCCAGTTCTGGAACCTCTTGGGATCATTTTCTCCATAATAAACTCTAGCCGTCTTCCATTGTGGTGGGAGGATGGGGGGCAGTAGAGTGAGGTGTAGTCACCTGGCTGAATGGAACGGGAAAGGGAACATCATAGCTCCCTATTAAGACTTTCTGCACACACCCCTGGCTTTTCAGTACCTTGCCTCACCCTTGTTTTCAGAGATATCTGATGCTTCTAGTCCTGAGCCTTCTCAAGGCACTGGGGCATGAACAGGCTTGCTTCTTATTAGTATACCCCTCTGGAAGCACTTGGGATTCAGTTTTCTTGGTTCTGCTAAGTCTTCCATCTTGATTTCCATTTTCCAATAGTGAGTTGACATTTCTTATATTTTAGTAGGTTTTGAAAGGTAATCATATGTGTTCAGTCTTCCCTGTTTAACAGGAAGGCCCTTTGCAAACTTTTTATACCTCTGAATAAGGCATTGATTTCATAAGAGTGAGCCTATTCTTGTTGAAAGTTTTAGCTTCAATTGGATTACAGTATTTACTTGTTCTGTTACTTGCGCTATATGATATTCCTCTTTTTTTGAATAGAGAATGTGTTTCTAACTAAAGGAATATAGTTTATCACATGGAAGTGGATCTTAGTGACATAGAAATATTAATAAAGTGACTACTGCCACATCTTTTGGCAGGAAACATATTTATTGATGTCTTCTCTCTAGCAAATTTCTCCTGTTTGGTAACAGGCTAGCTAAGCCACCTGTGTCTTTAATTTCAATAGGGGGGCGGATGTGGCTCAAATGGTTGGGCGTCCGTCTCTCATATGGAGGGACCTGGGTTCGATCCCCGGGACCTCCCAGTAAAAATTTTAAAAAGTAAAATATAATTTCAATAGCAATTATCAGAAAAAATATGTAACTTACTGAAATGCAGGAAACTGCTAAAGCACTGAGGGCAGAATACTGTATTCCAGTAAGATAAGGCACTTCCATTGTATTATGTAAATCTTTCCTGGTACATAGTTGGCACTTTGCTCTGCATCCTAATTGAGTATATGAATAAACTGTTATGAAATGTCATCTTTTCATTCTGGTGTTTCTAAGCCAAGTATTCTGTCTACGTACTTCATAGGTAGACATGTTTGTGGACCATGTGGTTTGGTTTATTAGAATTGTCCATGTTTTGCAATCATTTTTGCATTTAATCTTGAATCTTCACAGTTTGAAAGTGTAAGATATTAAGTTAAGAAGGAACTGCTGGGACCTGCTTAACTAGAGGACTTAAAAAATATTAGTCAGAAATTGGCAAGTTAATGAGTTCCTTTGAATCATAAAATTATGCTAAAAATTTATTATGAAAGAAAATACACTGGAACTGTCAAAAGCCTTAATGCATTTCCTTGGTGTTCAGTATAGTTTCAAATAGTTACTCAGAAAAGGCTACTTAAATATGAAATTTTTTTTTTTTAATTTACATATGGAAAGTGTTTGCTAGTATTGTCATTATTATTTGGTCAGTGTTCCCTTTGATTTCTGCTACAGAAAATTCAGTGGTTAGCCCGGAAGTTTTTTACAGTCTCATATTTATTTTTCAGTGATATCGTTGTCCAGATAGTAGATGCTCGGAACCCTCTCCTATTTAGATGTGAGGATTTGGTAAGTAACATTTGACAAGATTTTAAGCCCATTAAACAGAAGTAAGGAATCGGGATCCCTCATAGAAGTAACTCTAGGCAAGCACACTTTAGTGTCCTCTAGCATTATTTAATTAGTTTTCACTCCCCCCAAGGTCAGGAACTTGCATAATGCTGCTGCTTTTTCCATCTGCTCTATCAGTTACACACACTTCCAGCTTTTAGTTTAGAAACCACTTTGCTAAGATACATTAGCCAGTGTTTCCCATTTTTCAAGAAACTCCAGTTGAAATATTGTTTTACTTGTTTAGCATAACCGTAATCTCCTTGCTTTTTATCCACCCCATTTAGTTCTGTCTCACTTCTTAGTTATTACCTCCTACGGTGGTTTACAAGTGAACCAAGTTTGTAAAATTCCACAGGGGGCAATAAGTGAGGTGTGAGCATCATGTGAAATAATGTAATACATGCTTTGAACCCATACGACATTGCACACATGGGAGGTGTTTGTATTTCTGTTTGAGGGCCATAATAGTAGTAATACAAATTATTTTTAAATTCACTGGTGAATAACAAAATCTTAATGGTAAAACTGCTAAAATCAGCTTTACACCTCTGCTTTTCTAATGAAGAGCTATAATTGGAAATTCGTTTCAGTTACTGAGTCTTGTTTTCCTTTTTTAGGCTTCAAAAATATTTTTTATATTAAAATAAAAGATTATTATTGGACATCATCACTTGACTAAAAAATTATTACTGTTGGCTGACAGGTCTACTAGATGAATGGTTCTTTAACTTGGTTTAGAAGAAACAATTAAGCATTATAGAAAGTATGTATTTATAGAAAAATGGGCCTGTTATATTTTATCCAGGCAGGAATTTACCCTTCCAGTACCTTACATTAAGATTATTTATATGTACGTGTGACTTTGCTACCTTTAAAAGCTTACTGAAAGTGCAAACGGTCGTGACTCCGCTGGTCTGGCTGGCGGCAGCTGTGGGCTGGAGCCGAGCACCCCATGGTGTACCTGTGGAGAAGCGGCGGCACCAGCGCAGTGCTGGGGGACATCCTCGCCCCCTCCAAAGATTGAGGGCTGCCAACCGTTGAGCTCCCTGCCCCAGGCGAGGAGGCTGACTTGTGAGGTTGAGTGGCGCAAGTTGAGGGCGCGGAATGCTCAGTGGCTACAATGGTGTTGATGCCTCAGCAGGTAGGGAAGATGAAAGGCTGATCGAACTGGGAGGTGTGACACCACACAGTATAAAGAGTCGAAAAGATTAAAACGAGGTTATCTTTTCAGTCGACTACAAGGACAAGTTCTATGAGGATGTGCTGGAGGTTGGGGAGCTAGCACAACTTGCCTACTATGTCAGTGATACTGCAGTAGGGGCGGTATGCTGTAGGGTGGATCATTCATAGAATCAGAAGAGACTTTGCGTTATGACACTAGGATGCCTGGCACCTTGCTGAAGGCTGGGAATAGGAATTAAAAAGTTAAATCATGTCTTAAACATCTGTGAAAAAGATGGCACTTTTGACAACATCTGTCTGCATGTCCAGATCAGCAGTGAGTCAGCAATTGACTTTTACAGGAAGTTTGGCTTTGAAATTATTGAGACAAAGAACTTTTTTAAGAGACTAGAGCCCACAGATACTCATGTGCTATAGAAAAACCTCAACGTCTCTTCTGGCCAGAATGCAGATGTGCAAAAAACAGACAACTGAACAAAGTACAAATGGACTTTCTTGCACTTGCTTGTCACCAAGTAAAAGAGAGGCCCATTGATATTTTTCCCCTTCTTTCTTTTAAAGGCCCCCTTCCCCCATTTTTGTTTCTCTTTCTTCTGTTGTTCCTTCCTGTGGCAGTTTGATATTATTTATGAATTCCAAAAAGAGATACAGATTATATTTGTAAACTGGTCTGTTCCTCTGGGTGTGATCCCCTTTGGTTGATTTAAATTCAAAGGTTTTAAGTTTACTTAATTAAATTTAGGGCCTTTGATTCGGCCACTTCAATAGGGCAGGGCTCAGGGTTGAGTCCCCACCCCCTTGGGCTGTATAAATGGACACTAATTCAAGAAGACACAGAGGAGAAGATACAGAAGAAGGCACAAAGAAACAGAGTTCCATAGACACGGGAGAGGAGAGAACTTGGTCATTTTGGTCCTGCCATGTGACAGAAAGGAGAAGACCCAAACTAAACCTAAAGCTCCGGGGAGAGCTGAGCCATTTGCCTGATAGTTTGTAGCTGAAGAGACCTGAGCAGCTGAGAAGGCCCGGAAAGAAACCAACCCTTCAGCGTACAGCTGAGATCAGAAGAAGCTGGGCCCATGGAGCCTTAAGAGGAACAGGAAGACTGATCCCTGCAGAGACCAGCAGACATCTTGCTTCAACATATGGCAATAGATTTTGGGTGAGAAAGTACCTCTTATATGTCTTGTGTTGGACTCTAGGGCCTTTTAACTATAAGCTTCTACCCCAAATAAATACCCTTTATAAAAGCCAACAGATTTCTGGTACTTTGCATCAGCACCCATTTTAGCTGACTAATATACTTCCTTTTCCTCTAAAAGTTATACTTTCATGTTTGGGTTGTTTTAGTTTTCTCACTTTCTTGAGGTGGTTTCATTGAAGGAAGGAGAAGGTATAGGTGTGTTTAGTTTCACAGTTAAAAGATATATGGTCCCAAAATTGGGATTTCAAATAATTTAAAAATTTAGCTAATTTTAAAAAATGTCCTGTTTTCACATTGAAGGGCAGAGCCTACAAAATATTGTATATTTCAAAAGACAAACAGAAGCAGCAGCAATATCTTGTTCTCTAATTCATAGACAAGTTTAGTGTGTTGTGGTACTTTGGGTTTTTAAAGACTATTTCTGGGATACTAATCCCTAAACCTTGCCTTCACGCCACCTTTAGTCCTGCTGAGCACCCTCTCAGGAGCTGGACCATTATTATTCTTGTAAGGAATATTTACGCTTAAGTTTTTTTATTTTGTTTTTTTTTTTAAGCAATTATTTCCGCTCTTTCTTGCTGGTTGTTTAGGGTAGATGGGCCAGTTTGGTTAGGTAGTGATAATTCTTTGATCTCAGCATTTGCGTTACACTGCTTTTTGCTAATGAATGGGCTGGTTGTTAGCAGGTTTATTTTTCCTGCTGATTGTTACTAGTGGCATTAACTTTTTGAGCATGGACTGGTGAGATTAATTTATTTTAATATCCCAGCTGCAGATGTGGCCTTTAACTGACATAAAGAGATTTGTTCTGATTTACTTATTTTTTCTCCTTTCTTTTTTCTTCAGTAAACCCAGCAGTAGTTTTAGTCAACGCTGTTAAAAATGGAGTTCATGTCCTTATAGTTAAAGACCTCTAATTAAACCTGAAGTAGGTGTTTTCTTTTGGACATATTAAAAAGAACTTAAAGTTTAGATGGGGAAGCCAATGTGGCTCAAGTGATTGAGCTCCCACCTACAACATGGGAGGTCCCTGGTTCAGTTCCTGGTGCCTCCTAAAGAAGACAGCGAACTGGTGCGACGGGCAAGCCTGGCAAGCTGATGCAACAAGATGACACAACAAGAGACACAAGAAGAAAAACATAATGAGAGACAGAACAAAGGAGGGAGCAGAGGTTCCCGGTGCCTCCTAAAGAAGACGAACAAGACAGCTAGCTGACACAACAAGATGATGCAACAAAAGACACAAGAAGAAAACATGAGAGACACAACAAAGCAGGGAACAGAGGTGGTTCAAGCGATTAGGCGCCTCCCTCCCACATCAGAGGTCCCCCGTTCGGTTTCTGGTGTCTCCTAAAGAAACAAGGAAGACAAACAGGCACAGCAAGTGCAAAACAAAGAGAGTGGGGGTAGGAGAAAGAAAGAAAGAAATATTGAAAAAAAAAGGGGGGGGAGTTTAGAAGGACTAGTGGCACATAACAACAAAGTGCATGTAATGTTAGCTAATGCAGGCTGCTAAACCTGCGACCCCTGAGTGTTTGATTATATAAGAAAGAATATCTAGGCAGTATTTTTGAGAGCATAGCTGTGCTATTGCTTATCTGTTGGAGAACATTCAAGATTTGATTACGCTCTGTGCCTACAATGTTGAGTTTAAGGATTTGGGGAAGAGTGGAATTATTAAGATATTGCTTCTGTTCTTGGAAAAGTAGAAGTCTAGAAATGTTGATAATGCACATGTCTCTGTGACCTCCTCTATAGATAGACCTCCTCTATAGACAGACAGAATATTTTCTGGCACATAGGCAAGTGACTTTAATGGGTTGATCAATTTTTGTAAGAGGGGAAACATCTGAAATTTTCTTGTTTTCCTCCCATAGCCCCATCTTCAATATTCAAAAGTTTTTAGATTGCCAATACTGATGTCCATTACAATGTCTCACTAGGTTTTAAAATAGTGCACAGGGCTTGAGTTTTCTTTTGTTTGACTTTAAAAGGAGGGTTGAGGGAAGCAGATGTGGCTCAAGAGATTGGGCTCCCATCTACCATATAGGAGGTCCAAGGTTCGATTCCCAGGGCTTCCTGGTGAAAAGCAAGCTGGCCCACCCAAGTGCTGGCTTACGTGGAGAGCTGGCACAGCAAGATGATGCTACAAAAAGAGA
>JAQZBX010094207.1:0-12057 GCA_029593785.1 Cabassous unicinctus | reverse complement strand
TTTAAAAACTTGAATAAGTTAAGCATATTGCATAGGCTTATTGCTTATTCTTCCTTCTTTACCCACAATAACTTGATATATGATTCTCCAGAGTGGAAAGCCTTTAAGAAATGAACATTTTGTTTTTGTCAATGCATGCTAAAGTGCAATTTGATATATTCACATGGGAAATTACATATTAGGCAAAATACATCCTTAAGCACAAGTGGTGTTAAACATACATGAGTGAACATATGATAGATTTGCTACACATACACATTTAAAAATGTACAGTTAACTAGTTGAGGTAAATGTGGATGGGACTTTGAGTCCATTTTTTAGATCCTACTAGATACTTCAAAAGAATAAACTGACTAAATATTGAAACAGTTTGTTTTTAAAAATATTAAAAATACTAATGACAAAGCAATGGATTGATGAAACAAAGAAACTTTTCACTAAATTATGGAGCAGTATATGAAATAGCATTTGTGACAATCACTAGAACGACATAAGGTAACATTGTATATTAATAATAAAACCATAATGTTATGTAAACTGCCCTACCTATGGATTTGCCCTTTAGCATGCATTGACAAAAACAAAATGTACATTTCTTGAAGGCTTTCCATTCTGGTGAATCGCATATCAAGTTACTGTTGGTAAAGAAGGAAGAGTAGGCAATCAGATGTAATCTAAATGTCAACATTCTTATTGACTGAAAAAAAATCTCTTGATGCTTATGGAAAACCATTTTGTAGAAGGGAAAACATCAAACTAATAAATGACTAGGGATATAGCAAGAAAGTCTTTTAATATTTTACTATTTTATATTCCTTATATTTTCTCTAGTTTTCATCAGCTATTTTCTAATAGACATATGTGTCATTGATTTAGAATGATCCACTCTATTCAATCTATATATTTTTATACTTAATAAAACAATTAAATTTATTGAAAACAAAATTAATTCACTTTCAGGAATCTAACAGCTTTGTGTGTCAGTTCTGATTTTCCCTTTGAACCATTTTTACCTTCTTCATCCAATACTTGAGAATAAGAGATACAGTTTCACAACCATTGGTAGTAAAGACAAAATATAAAATTCCAACTGAATCATGAGTCCAGGGTTTTTATTTCATTAATTGAGTTGGCTTGTTTGAAGAAAATGCTTCAATAGTTTAAACAAGTGCTCAATTTACAATCAAGTGAAAAAAATCTGAAACAAACATGATGCATATTGTTATTTTAACAACAATATATATTTAATATTTTAATTGTATTTATTTTAGAGTACTATAATATGAATTTAGAAAACCCAACTTTGAAGTAAATATTAAAATATTTAAATATAATTATTCATATATTTTTAGCAGTGAGTTACTTCTTTGAGTTTAAGTCAAAGTAATGATTCCACAGTGTTTTGAAATACTTTGTTAATCAGTTATTTTGTATTCTGTGCACATGTGTTAAGAACTAGTAACTGATATATAACACTCCTTGAAATAACTTAATGTAATGCAATATTCTCATAATCAAAAGCTCATACTTGCTATGGGGTCGATATAATTTACATGGAATGTTATGGAATTTCCTAGATGTAGTATCACAATAAGTGGGCATGCTTCCAACCATCAGAAACAAGTCACTACAGAGCAACAATAGACTCTGACTTCATTTTTTGAAAGATAATCATTTTCTATGTTGAGTGAAATGTATTTTTTTATGTTGTCATCATAGATATGTTTTATGTGATCCAGGTTTAGAAGAACATCTTAAACAATATTATGCAAATATATTAGCAAAGTTAACCAATAAACTCACTTCATTTTGATTTCCACAAAATAACATATGAATAAATCATATTCATATGGGTCTCTTGATTTATCTCCTTCAGAACAGGTTATTACCTCCTTTATTTTCCTTCACACACACCTTTACTGGATTAAGCATAGATGGAGAATATCACCAAATCCTTTTGCCAAATTACGTTACTAAGAGCAATTATTGCTTTTTCCTTTGCTTCCTTTTTTCTGCACTTTATCATATTGTCAAGATTCTTTTGAGTAAGTTGAGTCAAATTACTGAAACTCCTATAACAGTCATCTTTTCCTCTGTGGATGGTCTTATGTTTTCTGCTTTGAATTTCAAAAACAAAGACATACTTACCCATCTTGATTTCAAAATAAAGAACACTTTAACAAGACTATGCTTTTAGAGGCCACATTAGGTAAAAGGCTGAGACAAAGGAGCAGGGATCCTGGAAATATTTAGATATGATTGTGGTTCTGGTTCTTTAACTGCTGAATAGATATGCATATTACTTGATGTCTGAAAATCAAACTTACTGTTTGAAAAGAAGAAGTGTAATCCCTTGTTGATCAGTTACTAAGTTAAGAGGGCATAAGAAAAACAGGTAACACATTCCAAATAAGTGGATAGAGGATCACTTATGATTGATATCTCATTTATGCAATCTCTAGTACTTACAAATCTGGACTAATAAAAACCAGAGAATGTATTCAAGTATCTGCATTGAATAACACATATAGAGAGATATAGATGTTGATAGGTAATATAGATATCTTTGTAGATAGTGAGAGAAATAAAGAGAGATATATAGGGATAGATGATAGAGGGGGAGAAACTTTATTGTATTGAATGATTTTTTTTATTTTGTAATCAAATTATAATTATTATAAAATCAAAACTTCAAGGAGTATACATTTTTTTTCCTTAATTTACTGAGAGTATAGTATCTTGGTAATTTTTTGTTCAACTATTTTACATCAGTATACAAAGATATTGCAATGATATTGAGAACCATTATGTGGTAGAGATAAGAATTGAAAACAATTAAATCATGTAATATATATCATTTTACAACTTTGGACGAGAATGAAGCTGGACATTGTAAAATTTACTCCCAATTTGTGTTGGGACTGAAAGATTTTTGTTTTTGTTTTTGTTTGTTTTCCTAATTTATCCAGGATAATAACTTAAGAAGAATAGAATGGGGAAATGGGCCAATCAGGCCACTGAAATTAACTTTGTTTTCCTGGGGCTATTTCAACACATTAAAGCCCCCCATCTTCTCTTCTCTGTAATTTTCTTGGTGTTTCTCGTAATACTTGTTAGCAATATTATGATGATGACTCATTCTCATTTGGTTGGACTCTCAACTCCATACGCCTATGTATTTCCTTCTCAGCCAGCTTTCCATTTGTATTGCTCCACTATTGTTCCCAAGATAGCCACTGATTTCCTGTCTTGTAAGAATAATATATCTTTTATTAACTGTGGATTTCAGCTCATTGTCTTCACCACACTTTTTGGATCAGAGTGCCTTCTCCTGGCAGTCATGGCTTATGACTGCTATGTGGCTATATGCCACCCTCTCCACTACTCCATTCTCATGTGCCCTAAAGTCTGTGCCTTTATGGTGGGTGGTACCTGGTTGGGTGATTTCTTCCATGCCTTGGTCCATGTCATGTATACTCTGAATCTTCCTTACTGTGCCTCCTGGGAAATCCTTCACTTCCTTTGTGAGATCCCAGCTCTCCTGAAACTAGTTTGTGCTGATACATCTCTTTATGAAAAAGGACTTTTTATTAGTGGTGTTGTGTTCTTCCTCATTCCAATATCTGCCATTATGGCTTCCTATGGACAGATACTGGCTAATGTTTGCGATTAGGATCAAACCTACGGATGAGAAAGGCTTTGGTAACCTGTTACTCCCATATGATTGTGGTGTCTCTCTTCTATGGAATAGCCATCATCAAGTACTTTCTAACCAAATCCTATCATGCAGCCCAGCTGGATGAAGTAATATACTATCCTCACTCCCATGCTCAACCCCCTCATTTACAGTCTTAGGAATAAAAACATGGGTGGAGCCCTCAGGAAAGTTCTGAGAAGGTAAACGTTCTGAAAAATTATATCTCTATAGAATAAGACAAGGATGAATGGACCTCATACATCCAATTAGATTACCATGACAGAGAGAGAATATAAACTACAAAACTATTAGTTTTCTGGAACAAGTCATGGACAAATTTCTTCAACATTATTTGGCAAAATGGTAATGGATCAAATCACTGCTTCCTGCTGAGCCTCATCTGAGCTTCACAGAGTATTAAGCAAAATGCTTTAAGTCAGAAGACACCCAAAATGTGTTTTTGCTAGCAAACAATAGGGAGAACAAATGTCTTTTAAGATTAAACCAGAATAAAAATGCTCAGCAGAGGCAATATTGTCTCTATGCTGAATTTTATAGTTATTCTTCTAAAATTGCATTATTATAATATTGTATCATCATTTACAAATGAACATTAATAATATAGTGCTCATAAATTAAGTTCTGCAAATGTAAGTCATATTTAACTATGAATATAGTATTCTAGCATGGCCCAGAAACATTTTGTTTTGTCTGTTAACAACAGTATTTTGGAAGTGATATTAAGCTTTTTAATTAATTGTTGGAAGCCCATATATCCTTATAACATTTAATAACCTAACCTAATTAATTATAGCAATTTATCCATCAAATATTGCAATCTACTAAAATATTGTATCGTTCATTGCAAAGTCCTTTGCAATTTATATATATGTTTATATGCTATGCACACATAACAATTTATTAGTATGCATATGTATATTTATATCCATCAATATAGAAATGCTAATGCATATAAATCCATACCAATGTGTATAAATATATATATATATATATACACCTGCACATATATATATATGTGAATAGTATTCACTCGTTCCATGGAAAAGTTTTTCTTATATATATTCAAAAGTTAAAATAATGTGTCTAATGATACATTTTTCTGATACATATTTCAAAATTAAATTTTCTATGTAATGTACTTTTAAGGCATAACAGAATACATATATGAGTATAAGTATGCATGCTTATGTATGACTGTGTGTGAAAACCTAGTACACAACAAAATTTAAGATATGATGTTTATACACATATATATTTAATTATGTAAGTGAAAAAGTGAACTCACTAAAAGTACAGTAATAAATATTCACATATTTAGCTAAGTAGCACTGAAATTGTATGTGCCTTGTAACCATTTTCGATGGGACTTTTATCATAATGACTTTTATCCTAGTAATCACACAGGTCTTCATATTTCATATGCATTTGACTGACTTATTTTCACTTATTATTAATTTAAAAATCATCTATCCATTATTTCTCTTACAGTTTAATGTTATCACCTGTTTTATAATTGAATTTTGCAACTTTCATTTTTCAATATTGCTTATATGGATGTCGTATCATTCCTCATTATCTGTTCAGCAATTCTATTTTTTCTTTGTACTGGTAGGTCTTTTACTTATAAAATTAATTTACAATTTCACTTTAGTCAGTCTTAAGGTATGAAATGCTAAGTATAAATGTCCATCAAATTAGTTTTCCAGCCTTTATTTAATAATAAATTAATTGCATCTAATTTCTAAAAGATTAATTAGTTAGATAGAACTGGCTAAAAAAGCAATAAAAAATCAATCTAACATATTCTACAGAAAAATACCAACTGTTACTTATTTTTTAAGATATATAATATTTTGTTAACATAGTCTATTGCTTATATCTGCTTCTTTTTAACAAAAATGTCCTATGGCTTATTAATTGCATGATAATTGGCAACATGGGAATTTTCTGGTGCAATAATCCTCCTATGACTCTTATAGAAGATGTTTAATAAATGTGAACTATATTAATTGAAATGTGCATAAAAAGATATTTCTTTGCATCATACCACCACCACTTCTGTTATATAATTATTTCTCATATTCACCAGATGGCCAATAAATTAAAACTGAAATATAATACAAACCTCAATAACACAAAATTTCATAAACTTATGTGAATTAAATAGCCTCAGCACTTCCTTCTGTCAACCCACAGAAAAATCATTAACCCTCAGTGCTTTATTTTAGTGCAATGAAAGGGATTAATAGGGTACATTTGAACATATGACCTGTTTGCTCTATCTCTGCTAACTCTACCTCAGCTTATTCAGAAACTGCCTTTCCACCCTTTCCATTGTGTGAGTTAGTTGCCTGTTAGCAAAAGAATCATAAACCCCATAGTGAAACGCATAGACATATTATTCAGGACCAGCCAAGCATTTACTATACCTGCCTACCAGAACTACTGATGTAGGAAAGGGCATGTACTCAACTCAGGATGACTTGTTCCCTTCCCTGGAATTTTATATTTTAAACTCATTGGCAAATCAGGGGGCCCCAAGTTTCTCTTCCAAGAGATGTATTCAACTTGTCAAAGACTTTCGATAGCACTTCAAATTGTTTGAAAACATATTGAAATAAATTGGCAGGTTTCACATGCAAATATAAATTTGATTAAAAAATCCCTAGATCTTGCAAAAATTCACCTACTTCTACCCATGGAATTATCAGATGGAGTTGAGAATGCTCCTGTTCCTTACACTGGAGAGGCTTCCAAGCATTAGCCACCCTCCTCAACTGTACCTTCTGGCTGTGTTTATTATTAGCCATGACTCTGTGTATACTCAGGTTATTGTGGCTTTTATAATAAGAGCTTTACTATTTCTAGAGGAATAATTCATGAAATTTAGCTGCAGGGTGATAACATATTCATGCTTCTAATTTTGATAAATATTATGGATTGAATTTTATATTTGTCCCTCAATAATATATGTTCAACTCCTAATCTACAGACTCAAGAATATAATACATTTAGATCTAGGATTTTTGTGAATAATAAAAGTAATGATGAGGACAAAATGGAAAGTGTGGGTAATATAACAGGCATACATATAAATTGAACACATTTTGAGAGAGAAAGAGAAAGAGAGAGAGAGAGAGAGGCCACAATTTGGAAACTGAGATTGATTTGTGTCATGAATTATTACTGCCAGAACCCAACAATTTCAGAAACTGTATGGCTGAAGCAACACTTAGATATGGAGTTCTAGGATCTAGAACTGAGTTTAAGCTCCCCAGTAAATTTCTGGATTATTAAGAAAGCCTGTTTGTGATACTTTATTGGTCCAGCCCTAGGAAATTAAGACAGTACCTACATCAAGAAAGAAAGAAATTTTGTATGTATTTACTTTTCATTCAAAAATGTATGAAAATACTCATTTCTCTCCTTAAATTATAAGTTAATTTATATTTCCTTAAAATAAAATAGATTTCAATTTGTATTTCATCAGTGAGGATAAAAGCTTAATTTCACATTTTAAAATCGTGTTTTTGAACCTATGTATTCCTTATGTGTGTCAACATTATTTTTTGCAGGAAAGAATTGTTTTAACTCATTGCCATGCTTTTTCTGTTACCACGTCACATAACCACCCTGGGTAGATTTTCATACCATGTCTAGGAGATGGTTGCATAGTTTACATAGAAATGTGGACAGTAGGAAATCAAAAATTAAATTTTTACTTACTTCTAAGGAATAGTTTGATATCATTCTGAGGAAACAAATATGCACTCAAAAAAGAGATACCTGGACATTCTGTTTATGTTTTAATTAAATATAAGAGTAAGTAGAAAATATTAAATTTCAATGGGAGATATGCTGAATTTCAGCTATTATTATATGGTCAAGCTAGTATTATAACACAGAAACAATAGTAGTCGTCCTCCTTATAAGTGATTAGCTGCAAAAACATCCTGGTGTCATAGACATAAAAGTAATAGTGTATAATCACATTCTTGAATCATTTCAGGTAGGACAACATATCTGCAATATTTCTTGAGTTTAGGATCTTCCTCTATGAAGAGCAGATCCATTTAGAATCTAGAAGCATATTATTAAATTATTTGTATGAACTTTGCCATCTCTCCTCTCTAACTTTTATGTTGAAATATTTATTTTCCTAAAGTTTATTTTGATTGTTTAAAGGCTACCAATGAAGATACAACTTGGATGTGACCCATTCATTTTTAAATATTCCTTTGAATTAATTACTTATGTATGTGGCAAAACAACTAAATGTTTGTTTTAAAAAAATTTTTAGAGAATATTAACAGAGATTTATTTTTTTTCTATAGTTTAGGATAATGATATTTTTGATCTGCTAAAATGTCACCATAAGGAATTTTGGCCTTCTTTTTCTAGTTTGTTCAGCTTTTAACTTTATAGCAAAGGACTCTGAAATATAAAAATTTGTAGAGGAAACTTTGATCTACTAAAATACGTTTTGAGACTATTTCTCAGATACTGGGATATAAAGTAAGTAAGACTTTCAGTTTCCAGCCAGCATGTAAATATCTTGAAAATAATCATTCTTATTCAAACAACAAGAAAAAGAAGTTGGGCAATTAGTAAAACAACTTTTCTTATATCTATCAGAGAATATAGGTTGCAGGGCACACCATGGTCCTGAAAATAGAATAGATGGCATTAATATGAATCATTCCTAACTGGAAGGAGAAAGATAGAAATAGAAGATCTCTGCTGCAACCTGTAGAAAGTAGGAATGTTTGAACTCAAGTTTACCTACTTGTAAATATTCAGTGTACACAATCCTGAGGATTAAAGTCTCCAGGAGACCATGGTTAGGAGAAGGGCCCATGCTTTCCTGAGTTATAACTCCAAGGGCCACACCAGTTTCCTACTGTGTATACTGGGGAAAATTTCGCCTTGAACTTCCAGTTGGGAGATGGAAAAAAGATTCCATTTTAAAATATGCTTAGAGTAATTTGTTTTCCCTTAAAAAAAAGAGACTGCCCTTAAAAGAAACTATTTCACCAGAGCTTAAACAACTTGGGTTTTATCAGAGTCTAGGTGTGAGGACGGAAGGGAAATACTGAAATCCAGCCACCTCTACCCTTGCAGAAGGGAAATATTGAACTCAATCCCTTGCTAGCTTTTGATGGGTGAGAAGCAAAATACTCAACTCCAGCCTATTCTAGAATTCCTCTTTCACTAGGTATAGCGTGAGGTTTACAAAGTTGTAAAAATGTTTCTGAAAGACACAGCAAAGGGGAAGTGGTTAACTGAAACACAAGATCCAAGAATGCTTCCCCTGAAACCATACCTCACAAGGACATCAATCAAGCTTTAGTACAATAAAAGTGAACTAGAGTAGAAAGTAATGTAATATTGAGTCTTTCTTTAAGAAGTCTCTAGGAAAAGCCAAAGAAAATTGGGAGCCAAAACCAAGGAAATCAAAGGGAATGTTAGCCTCTAATAACTTACAGCAAACAATAAATATAACCTAACTTCTTCCTATAGAAATGTAAAACTACACACTTGTAGATTAATTTATGTTCCCTGGAAGTGGGTGGAGAGTGGTGTTCTTAATCCATTCCTTTAGGTGTAAACCCATTGTAAATAGAACTTTTTGAATAATTTTTTTTTAAGTTAAGGTGGAACTCAACTGAACGAGGTTGGAGAACTATTGATGAGAAAATCACATGAAAGCAAGAAGCTGGAGGTTTACAGAACATTGAAGAGGCAGGAGAAGACATTTCCATGTGACAGAAATGGCAGGTAAAGTACCCAAATGATATGTATTATAGGAGCAAGCAATCTTTATAGATTCAGAAACTGAGAGCCAATTAAAATCTACTGTTACACCACTATATTTTTTGGTATTTATAATACCAGCTAGGAAAGAGAGACCTTTTTTAGTATTGGAAATTGGAGTGTTGCTGTGACAGATACCTGAAAATGTTGATATGGCTTTGGAATTGGGGAATGAGTAAAGACTGAAAGAATTATGTGGCACTTGATATAATAAGCCTTGGTTTTATTAAAGACTTCCTCTGCTCAAGTCACCCTCTGGTGAGCATTCACATGGGAAACAGTTTCATATTTGCCCACTCAGAAAGGCCCATCCACATAACTCTTCCTCAGATGTCCTTGTCACCAATTTTCTAATCATATTCCTTCCAAGTCCCTGGCCATCCAGCCAAACAATTGGAAAGAGCCCATGAATCAGTGTACAAATACACCTTTGGCAATTTCTCCTTTAAAGCAAAATGAACAACCAGGTTCACTGCTTGAATTTTTCTGCCCACTCGGAGGATTTGCCTCACCAGTGTCCTTAAGGGACATCCCAGAGAGGGGCTGTAGTTTTGCAAATGTTCACATTTGGATGGTGTCAGCATATCATTCATAACAATCCATAAACCAGGCCCAAGTTTTCTCTTCCTTAGTCAACTGATTGTAACGGACTCCCCAAGAAACCATAGCTGTGGTCTGGGAAAGAGAAAGTAATGTGGCAGAAATGGTATCCATGAACATTTGAGCAAGTTCCTCATGTAATTTATTTGTGCCTTCTGGACCCACTCAAGGCCTATTTCATATATACCACTTCCACTTTAGGATGGAGTGCTGCTGTGCATGCACCACTTTATGATTTGGTAGGTCAGACAGTACCCAGCTCATGATAGGCCAATCAGTTCTCATGGTAACTTGGTTGCCCATGGTTAAGAGGTCAGTCCCTTCTAAGACCTAGTAGCAGGCCCAACGTTGTTTTTAAAAAGTAGAGTACTTATATGCAGAAGATGGAAGTGTTTTGCTCCAAAATCTTAAGGGATTTCATTGTGATTCTCTTATAAGGGCCTGCCAAAGTCTCCAGACAGCATTTTTATTTGCCACTGAAACTTCAGTACCATTGAATCTGCTGGATCATGTGGCCCAAGTGGCAGTGCTGCTTGCACAACAGCCTGGACCTGTCACAACTCCTCCTCTTGTGTAGGTCCCCACTCAAACCAAAAAGCTTTTCTGGTCACTCAGTAAATGGGCCAGAGTAGCACAAACAAATGAGGAATATGTTGACTCCAAAACCCAAAGAGTTCAACTAAGTATTGTGCCTCCTTTTTGGTCATAAGTGGGGCTAGACGCAACAGCTTATCCTTCAATTTAGAAGGTATATCTTGACATGCCCCACACCACTGGACTCCTAGAAATTTCACTGAGGTTGAAGTCCCCTGTATTTTTCTCATCTTTTCTTTTTCAAACGCCTTACCAATAAGTCTATAGTAATGGCTTCTTCTTTCTCACTAGGTCCAATCAGCATGTTATCATCAATATAATGGGTCAACGTGATGTCTTGTGGGAGAGAGAGATGATCAATTTCCAATGGACAATATTATGACATATGGCTGGAGATTTCTTATATCCCTGAGGCAGAACAGTGAAAATATATTTCTGGCTGTGCCAAGTGAAAGCAAATTGTTTCTGGTGGTTTTTACTAATGGCAACTGAGAAAAAAGCATTAGCCAGATCAATAGCTTCATACTGGTACCAGGGGATGCGCTGCTTTGCTCAAAAGCAATGATACCGCAACTGGATCAGCAGCTGAAATTGGAAACACCACCTGGTTAAGTTTTTCATAATCTACAGTCATCCTCCAAGATCCATCTATTTTCTACACAGTCCAAATTGGAGACTTGAGTGGGGATGTGGTAGGAATCTCCAAACCTGCGTCCTTGAAGTCCTTGATGGTGGCACTAATCTTTTGCAATCCCTCCACAATTCCTGTATTGTTTTTGATGCACTATTTTGATATGTAGTGAAAGTTCTATGCCTTCCACTTGGTCTTTCCTACCACAAGTCAGGGATCCAATATGGGGATTTTGCCAGCTACTATGACTATTCCAATTATGAATTCTGGAACCGGTAAAATAACAGGAGAATGGGTCTGGGGACCCCCTGGACACACTGTGAGATGGACATTAGCTAAAACTTCATGAATCACCTGAATTTGATAAGCCATTACTCTTATTCATGAACTAAATTGACATTTTGTTTCTCCTGGAATTAATGTCACTTCTGAGCCAATGTCTAATAATGCCCAAAATTTCTGATCATTTTCTTCTCTCCACTGCATATTTACCATTGTATCAGACCACAGGTCTCTTTGGGGGAAAGCTGGGATGAATATTAACAGTATACATTTTTGGAAGTGTAACAGAATCCTCTCACGAGGGAACCTGGCCTTCCCCTCATTCAAGGACCTCTGGGTCTGTAAACTGTCTCAGTATTGGGAATTAAGGGGCTGTGGTTCTTAATCTGTTTCTGTAATTCAAGTTAGGGTTTTGTCC
>JAQZBX010094206.1:0-12054 GCA_029593785.1 Cabassous unicinctus | reverse complement strand
TTCACCTGTTAATCCATCTGGTCCTGAATTTCTTTGCTGGGAGATTTTTGAAGACTTATTCTATCTCTTTACTTCAGATTGGTTTGTTGAGGTCTTGTATTTTCTTTTATAATCAATGTGCATTGTTCTTGCATTTCTAGGAATTTGTCCATTTCATCTGGTTTGTCTAATTTGTTGGCAAACAGTTTTTCATAATGAACCCTTATGATCCTTTTATTTGTATTTTCTTAGTAGTAATGTCCCCCATTTCATTTTTTATTTTATATATTTTCATTTTTTCATTTTTTTTTCTAGGTAATGTTTTGTCGATTTTATTGATCTTCTCAAAGAATGAGCTTTGGTTTTGCTGATTCTCTCTGTTGTTTTTTGTTTGTTTGTTTGTTCTTCATTTCATTTATTTATACTCTAATCTTTGTTATTTCTTTTCTTCTGCTTACTTCGGGATTAGTTTCCTGATCTTTTTCTAGTTCCTCCAGGTGATCCGTCAGGTCTTTACTCTTAGTTCTTTCTTCCCTATGCATTAAGGGCTATAAATTTCCATCTCAACACTGCCTTTGCTACCTCCCATAAATTTTGATAGTTTATGTTCTCGTTTTCATTCATCTCAAGATATTTATCATTTTTTCTTGAAATTTTCTCTTTGACCCACTAATTGTTTAAGAGGGTGTTGTTTAGCCTCCATATATTTGTGAATTTTCCTCTTTCCCACATATTATTGATTTCCAGCTGCATTCCATTATAATCAGAGAAGCTGCTTTTTCATATTTTCAAATTTTTAAAATTTATTGAGACCTGTTTTGTAACGCAAAATATGGTCTATTCTGGAGAAATATCCATGAGTGCTTGAGAAGAATGTATATCCTGGTGGTCTGGGATGCAATGATCTGTTAGTTCTAGCTTGTTTATCACATAGTTCAAGTTCTCTGTTTCCTTATTGATCCCTAGTCTAATTGTTCTATCTATTGATGTGAGCTGTGTGTCAAAGACTCCAACTATTATTGTAGAGATACCTATTTCTCCCTTCACTTTTGTCGGCATTTGCCTCAAGTATTTTGAAGACCCTGGTTAGGTGCATAGATATTTATGATTGATTTTTTTAAATTCTTGGTGGATTGCACCATTTATTAATATATAGTGGCCTTCTGCATCTGTCATGACCTTTTTGCATTTAAAGTCTGTTTTGTTCAATATTAATATAGCATCTAAATAATAAGTTTTTTGGGTAACAGTTTGCATGAAATATATTTTTCCAACCTTTCAACCTCAGCTTATTTATATACTAGGGTCTAAGGTGATTCTCTTGTGGACAACATATGAATGGGTCATATTTTTTGCATCATTCTGTCATCCTGTGTTTTTGATTGGGGATTTTAATCCATTAACATTCAATGCTATTATTATGTAGGCATTATTTACCATGACCATTTTATCCTTTGACTTTCATATGCCATATCTTATTTTTGTCTGTCTTTTTACCCTTTTAGCTATACTTTCTGGTTATCTTCATTTCTACACTCTACTCCAAGCTTCTCTCTGCTATCCTTCCTTTTAGTTTGCCAAACACCCTTTGATATTTCTGGTAAAGCCAGTCTCTGGTTTATGATCTCTCTTAGTTTCTGTTTATCTGTGAATATTTTATACTCACCCTCATGACTGAAGAACAATTTTCCCAAATAAAGAAGTTTTGACTGGCAGTTTTTCTCTTTCAGTGTATTGAATATATCATACCACTGTCTTCTCACCTTCATGGTTTCTGATGAGAAATCCACACTAAATCTTACTAGAAATCCCTTGTATATGATTGATCAATTTTCTCTTGATGCTTTCAGAATTCTTTCTTTATATTTGACATTTGACATTCTGAATAGCATGTCTCAGAGTAGGTCTATTTGGTTGTGTTCTGTTTGGAGTACATTGAGCTTCTTGGATATGTGTATTTATGTCTTTCATAAGAGGTGGGAAATTTTTGGCCATTATTTCCTCAAATATTCTTCCTGCCCCTTTCCCCTTCTTTCCTCCTTCTGGAAATTTTTTGACATGTATGTTGGTACACTTTATGCTTTCATTCAATTCCCTGAGCCCCTGCTCAATGTTTTCCCTTCTTTTCTCTATCTGTTCTTCTGTCTTTTCAATTTTAGCTGCTCTGTCTTCTAATTCACAGATTCTTTTGCCATTTTAAATCTGATGTTGTATGCCTTTTATGTATTTTACTTTCATCTATGTATCTTTCATTCCCATAAACACTATTATTTTTTCTATTCAAGCTTTACATTTTTTCTTTATAGTCAACCAGTGTTTTTTAAATGTATTTTATCTCTTTTAGACATATATTCCTTCAAGTCATTGAGTTGATTTAGGAGATTTGTTTGACCATCCTTGATTAGTTGTCTCAAATCCTCCCTTGTCTGGCATTTTGA
Source organism: Cabassous unicinctus (assembly GCA_029593785.1). Classification (NCBI taxonomy): domain Eukaryota; kingdom Metazoa; phylum Chordata; class Mammalia; order Cingulata; family Chlamyphoridae; genus Cabassous; species Cabassous unicinctus. Next base: position 9,637 of record JAQZBX010094206.1, on the reverse strand, counting down.
TTTGTTCTATTGACTGGTACATATATTCCTGTTTCTTAGTATGCCTCACATTCTTTTACTGATGTCTAGGCATTTGATTTGATGATGAGTTTTCCTGATGGTCCACTTCTTTCTTTTGCCTCAGACTTTATTGCTCTGTGGCTTTATGTTACAGCTTTTCTTTTATTCTTATTTCCACTTATTCTAGGTCTTTAAAATTGTCCCTGTTTAATAACTGATCATAACAGGGCCAAGGACCCACTAATGGGGTACAGACCAGTTTTGAAGGGCCTTGGGGAAGGGGACAGTAAAGGCACCAACAAGCCTTTTTTATTTTTATTCCCGGCGGTGCATTTTCCTGATCTGCTAGTTGATGTTGCTCTTTAGCAAACCTCTGTGCTCAAACTTTAAGGGGTCTGTGTTCCCTGGGGAATGTGTTCCTTGGAACCATGTCTGGGCAAGAATTGCAATGTCCAGGAAAGCTCCCCCTCCAGGTGGACTATGCAGAGTCAAGCCTCACAATTCAAACTTGCTTATCTGAAGCCACTCTCTTCACTTGGCACACCCTCCTTTTTCCCATGAAGGAAAGAGATTTCCACTCCTCTCTTCATTAACAGCAGACTCCCCTGGTCAGTAAGTGGGTAGTTTGATTAGGTAGGCAAACTTAACTCTCTGCTTGTGTGAAAAAAATTGTGTCGATGCACCTGGCTAGGTGAGGTGGAATCCATGGGATCCAGCAGACAAAATTCACTGATCAAAAGCTGGATCAGCAGCTTTTGTCCCTCCCTCTCTCCTTTCCTGGGGGAAGTGTATCTGTGCTGCTCTCTCAGTCCATAGTGCCCCTCCCCAGGGACAGGAGAAACTGCTGTTTTCTGCTCCTAGGGTGGGGGTTGTGTGCCATCAGCAGCAGCTACCCAGGTTACTCACAAATCTTCATGAAAGTGTTTCCTTCTCTTGACTCCTCTCTCTTCTGGGTACCTCCCAGTCATTCTATGGTCTCCTGAGTCCTAGAACAATTATTCTGGACAGTTTCTTCCCATATTCTAGCTGCCTTTTATTTCTAGGAGTGGAATCCCATAATTTTCTATTCTTCCATCTTCCCGGAAGTGTTTATTGATTTGATTGTGAAGTTGGACACAAATTTTCAGACAAATTTGGATGGAAATAGTTCAGAACCAAAGGAAATGAAACTATACACTATTCCTTTATACATAGTATCTCTGGTTCTGTAGAGTCTGTAGCTCTACTCATGTCTCCCATGGTATGTCATAGATTCTTATGAATATGACTTTAGTAGTCTGGATTGGAAACATACCTATCACTTTCAATAATGCTGAATGTTTGAAAATAAAGAAGTGTTTAAAGTAATTTTGATTCATCTGCTCTATTAGGCACGATCTAGTCATTAAAAATGATAATATAGGGAAATATCTTTATAATATTTTGTAGTGGGAATAAAATAGAACTTTGTACAATTTATATCTTATATAATTGCACAAATTTATTGTAAAGCTGAAAAGTTATATACATGAGAGCATTATCCAAGTTTGTGCAACACACATGTAATTGTTTTAATTATATTTATTTATATATCTGAACAAAATTGTATAAACTAAACAAAATGTTAACAATTGATTTTCAAAATAATGGGGTTATAGCTGTCTGTTAATTTTCCTCTTTTAGCTGTTCTGTATTTTTCAAATTTTCTAAAATGAACATGCAATTCTTTTATAATAATGAAAATCAAACCAAACATAATACTGAGCCAAGCACATGGCATTCTGTCTCTTATTAACATTTCAGGACTTGACCAATGGTTTCCATTTTCTAACTGTCTCTGGGACTTCCTGTGCTCATCTCATGTTGTCTTCCATTCATACTAATTTTACAACCCCAAACATTGACTCATAAATTGAGTGTGATTATGACTTGCTAGTGTTCAGTGCCTGTTATCATCTCTCTCATAGTCCTGACCTTCATGTCATTGATAACCACATCTTCCCCCACCCCACCCCATACATATCACATAGGGCATAACATCAATAACCCTGAAAGTTACATAGTTACATTGATACTCACTCTTTTATTCATCAAATATTTTTCAGTGTCTACTCCAATGGGCTAAGCACACAAATAAAAATTATAAGAATACAAAAGTAGACTCTGCTTTCATGGAATTTTAATCCAGGCAGTGAGATAGAAATTAATTAAATTACCAGTGAAGTAAATAAATTTGACAGTGACAATCCAAAAACAGAAACAATGTATGATGCTGTGAGAGCATATAACAGGCAGAACTGACTCCAGCTTCTAGAGTCAAGATTTCCCTGAAGCAGTGATGATGTTTTAGCTAAGTTCTAAGGAAATATTGCAGTTAACTGGGTAAAGGGGTTAAGTGCTGAGAAAAAACATTCAAGTTAGAAGTACCAGAATGTCCCAAGATCCTGTGATGACATAAATTGAACTTTGTTATGCCAGTGTATCAGGAAAATGGCAGGGTAGTGGGAGATGGTGGTGGCATAAAATGTTGGAGAATAAGAAAGTGCTAAATATTGAAAATTCTTATAAGTGAATTCAAATTAGGAAAATATAAAAATGGAAAACATTAATCCAACCATATGAATAATAATATTAAATGTGACAGGATTAAACAATACTATCAAAAGCCAGAAATTGTTGGACTGGGTAAAAAATACCTAACTATATGTTGTCTACAGTAGAAACACTTTAGATCCAAAGACAAAAATAGATTGAAAGAAATATTATGGAAAAATATGTCATTAAAACAGAAACCATAAGAAAACTGGAGTGGCTATACAAATGGCAAAAAAAAAATAAACTTCTAAACAAATTAACACATACAAAGAGGAATATACTGATAATAGGATCATTCATCAGAATAATATTGCAGTTATAAACAATATACATCTACCAACAGAATTCCAAAATACATGAAGCAAAAATGATGGAAATGAAGGTAGAGAGAGAAAATTCAGAAAAAAAAAAACCTAGAAAACTTCATTACTACACTTTAAGTAATAGATAGAAGAACTGGGAATAAAATCAACAAAGAAATAAAAAGCTTGAACAACATTATAAATCAACTAGACCAGAAATACACTCCACTCAACAAGAGCAATTTACTCTTGGTTGAGCACTCCATCAAACAACAGCAGAATATACATCCTTCTCAAATGAACATGATACATTCTCTAGGAGAGAACATATGCTATGCCATAAAATAAACCTCAACAAACTTAAAGTTATTGAAATTACACAACGTATTTTCTCATAAAACATTGGAAAAATTAAAAATCAACAACAAAGAAAATTTGGAAACTCACACATATGTAGGAAATTGAACATACACCTAAGTAATCAATGAGCTAAAAAAGAACTCACAAAGGAAATTAGAAAATACTTTGAGATGTATGAAAATGAGGATACAACATAAAATGTATGTGATGCATTAAATTAGTATTTAGAGGGAAATTTATAATAATAAATGTTTATATTAAAATAAAAGATTTCAAATTGACAACCTAACTTTCCAGCTTAAGTCATCAGGAAAGAACTAGACCTCAATCAAGCAGAAGGAAGGCAATAATAAATATTATTAGTGTAGAAAGTTATGAAATAGAAAATTTAAAAATACAGTAGGGAATCTCAATCAAACCTAAGTTTGATCTTTAAAATGATTAATATAATTGACAAAATTTTAGCTAGATTACCCAACCAAAAAATAGAGATGACTCAAATTATTACAACTAGAAATGAAGGAAGGGCCATTAAGATTGACTTACAGAAATATAAAAGAATGTAAGAGGAAAAGATAAACAGCCCAAAAACCAATATATTAGATGAATGTAAATAAAATGGACAAACTCTTAGAAAAACACACTACCAAAACCAATTCAATAAGAAATAGAAAACCTGAATACACCTGTAGTAAGCAAAGAAAACCCATACATGTTGATTTGAGTCTTTTATGTGAACCCCAAAAGATTGTTCTTATATTGAATCTATTGGGATCCTTTGATTAGTTTAGATAATTTAAGGGACATTTGATTAGATTTCTCCATTAGGGAATACTTCAAGGTGTTTTTTAAATACACTTTTTATTTTTTTAAAGATACTTAGATTACATGAATGTTACATAAAAAATATAGGGGATTCCCACATGCTCTGCTCCCTACCCTTCCCACATTTTCCCACATTAACAATGTCCTTCATTAGTGTGGTTCATTTGTTAAAATTGATGAACACATTTTGGAGCATTTCCACTGAGCATGGATTGTAGTTTGCATTGTAGTTTACACTCTCTCGGGGTAGTTTTTAATCCTTTAAATGGAGTTCCTTATAAATGGAGGAATAAAAAGCTGCACACATAGAAAGGAGTTGCAGAGGCAGAGAGAAGTCTCCAAAAGTTGATGATCCCAGAAGAGAGAAAAGCCACCAGTGGAACAGTCAGAAGCAGAACTAGCAACACAGCCTGGAGGAAAAGGGACAGACAAGGAGACAATGCCATGTGCTTGATCACCTACAGTTGATGTTGGGAAAAATTGAGCCTGGAGGAGAAGACAGAGACTGGCAGAGCTGCCATTATGCTTTGCCACATGTGAGGAGTCCAGTATCACCAGCAGCTGACTTTCAGCAAGAGGACTTTGGCTGAAGCTTTGATTTGGATATTTTTCCCTGCCTCAGAACTGTTATAAGATAATAAATCCCATATCAGAAGTCAATTTATTTCTTATAGCATAGGCAGCCTTTAGCAAACTAAAACACCATATATCTATGATCAATTTATTTTTGACAAGCATGTGAATGCCATTCTATGGAGAAAGAATATCCCTTCAATAAATGAGACTGAGACAACTGGTTATCTACATGCAAATAATGAAGATGGAATCCTACCAGACACCATATACCAAAAAAATAACAAAAGACAGATAAGGAAAGTGTAAGATCTAATATTATAACATTTTTAGAAGGAAGCATAGAGATAAATCTTCATGACTTCAGATTTGACAATGGATTCTTAGATATGACACCAAAAGCATGAGAAACAAAAGAACAGATATGTAGGACTTCATAATAACTGAAAACATTTGTGTATCAGAGGATAATATCAAGAAAGGGAAAAGACAACTCACACAAGGAGAATATGTTTTACAACCATATATTAGATAAAGGTCTAGTATCCAGAATATATAAAATCTGTTAAATTCCAAAACAAAAAGACAAACCACCCAATTTTTAAATTGGGCAAAGAAACTGAATATATATTTCTCCCAAGATGATATATAAATTGATAATAAGCATTTGAAAAGATACTCAATATCATTAATTACTCTGGAGATGCCAATCAATACCACAATGAAATACTACTTCCTGCCCACAAGGATGGCTCTAATAAAAGAAAAATTGAGAATAAATGATGTGGGGATATGCATAAAGCAGAACCTTCATAGACTGTTGTTGGTAATGTAAAACAATGTATAGATAAACAAAATATATATTGGGTAGTATACAATGGAAATTTATTCAGCCATAAAAAGAATGAAGGACTGATAAATGTTATAATGTGAATGATCTATGAAAATATTATGCTAAGTAAAATAATCTATAAAAAAGCCACATATCGTTTGATTTCATATATATATCAAATGTCAAAAACAGGCAATCCCAAAGTAACAGAAACTATATTAAGCTTTGCTAAAATTTGTGGTAAGAGAAATGATGAATGACTACTAGTGGATAAGGGTTTTTGTGGAGGTGTTAAAATGTTCAAGTATTAGATTGTGCTGATGGTTTTAGAAATCATTGACTATGCTAAAATCCATAAACTACATACTTTAAATGGGTTAATTGTATATGAATTATATCTTAATATAGTTGTTACAAAAAGTACACAAGCAGGTTGAGAAAGAGCAAAAGTGGGTACATGGAAAGAAAAAATCAGACAGTAAGAAACAGCCAACAGGATGGTAGATTTAATCAATATCAATAAGTACATTAAAAGCACATTGACTGAAATATACCAATTAAACTTTCCAAGTGTCAGGTTGAATAATAAACATGACCTAACTGTTATTTGTCTATATGAAATCCACCTTAAATATAAAGATGCAAATAGGATAAAAGCAAAACATCTGAAAGATTGTGTATCATGCTAACACCAATAAAAAGAAAGCTGGAATAGCTATGATAATATAAAATGAAATAAACTTCAGTGAAACAGTACCAGGTACAAATAGGATCAATTTATCAAGAATACAAAATAATCTTAAATTTGAATGTACACAAGAACACAGATTTAAAATGTATAAAATAGAAACGGAAAGAATTGAAACAACTTAGAGACAAAAAGTCAATTATATTTACAGAATCAAGTGTCTTCTCAGAGTAATTGATAAGGTTAAGAATAAAACTATAGATCAATTGAATATAACATAGAGTCCATACCTACACCCTTCCAGATATGGGAAAGTGATTGTTGACAAAGGTGCAAGAATAATTAAATAGATAAATGGTAGTTCTTTCATTAAATGGCACTGGAACACATGGAAAGCCATATTAAAAAACAAACCAAAAACTAGACACTTGACCATTAGTTGAAAACATACTAAATAATTAACTCAAAATACATCATATAGTAAACGTAAGAGCTTAAATTATAAAATTTCTAGAAGAAAACAAAATAAAAAATATTTGTAGCTCTGGGATAGCAAATATTTCTTATAAATGACCTAAACCATGAAAATTAAAGTAAAAATTGAAATAATGGCTTCATCAAAACAAAAAACTTCTGCTCTTGGAAACACATTTTAAGAGAAGGAAAACACAATCCACAGACTAGGAGAACTATTTGAAAATCACACAACTGGTAAAGAGCAAGTGATTTTTCAAAAAGTTGAAAACATAATTTAATGGAGAAATATGTATGCATGTGCGTGTTTTTGTGTATATATATGCTCAAATTTCATTAATAAGGAGATTACAAAATGAACAAATAATTTGAATGTCCACTTTTCACAAGATGCTGTAAGAAAGCCAAATAAGACTATGAAAAATTGCTCAACATCATTTGTCATAAGGAAAATGAAAATTTAAACCAAAAATGAGACACCACTATAAATCCAATGGAATGGCTTTTAAAAAGGCTGACAGTACAAAATACCAAAAGCTGATAAGGACTTGGGGTGAAGTTATTTGAATACTTATAAATTAATTGTGGAAATGTAAAATGGTACAACTTTGGAAGTAATTCGACCACTTCTTATAATGTTAAACATACCTGTATTATTCATACCAGTAATTTCACTCCTGGGTATTTATTAAAATAAAATATCTCACAAAGACTTGGACAGAAATTTTCATAGCGCCATGATTCATGATAGTGAAAGATTAGAAACAACCCAAAAGTCCATCAACAAGTTAATAAGTACAGAAAATGTTATATAGCCACACAATCAAATACTAGTCAACAATAAAATGTAACCAATTGCTAATACATGCAAAAACATGGATGAATATCAAAAGCATCATGCTAAATGAAAGAAGCCAGAGAAAAAAGACTACATAAATGTATAGTTTTATTTATATAACTTTTCCATACCATTTCTAGAAAAGACACAATTATAATGAAAGGAAGCATATCAGTAGTATTCTGGCACCAGGGGTGAAAGCTTGTATTGATGGCCAAAGAGGATTAGGGGTTTGGTTTTCATGGGATAATGTAAGTATTCTAGAACTTAATTGTGACTATGGTTGCACAAACCACACATATTTACTAAAACCTATAGAGCTGCACATTTAAAATTATTTAATTTTTATCTAGGCTATACCTCAATAAAGATGTTAAAATTAACAACAAAATTATAAATCTGAATATGTTTAAAAGAGGAAATGTTAGATTGCATATATGGTAACAAAATCAAGTTTTTTAAAAACATACATGGAACTACACTATACAAATAAGGAAACTTAAATTAAACCATGGGTTTTAATAGCACAATAATAAAAATGTGCTCTCATTAATTTTAACAAATATTCCACCACAAAGCAAGTTGTCTTTGGTAGGGTGGTTTTTGAAAATCCTGTATTTTAGGCACGATTGTTCTGTAAACCAGTAAAATTTAAAATAAAGAAAAAATAAGTCATCAAGTTATAAAAATTTACTCTCTGGAAAAAATGCAAGGAACAATAACGCAAAAAATGCAAGCATCAGAACCACTACATGTTTCAAATCTTGGCTAAATCACTTATCGGTTGTATGTTTTTATCTATGTTTCTTACAACTTCAGAACTCAAGTCTCTTACATCTATAAAATGAGCAAACAAATTATTTTGCAGTTAAAAAACTTCTATGCCATTGCTGAAAAAATTACAATATTATTGTTAACTATTACCCATAAGTTTCATTAGCTGTAATTTTCCCATGTATCACCATATTCTTAAAACTTAGTAAAAGAAGAACATTTTTATATTTATACTATTAGCCAAAATCAAATCTAAGGAGAGGCAAGATGGAGTTGGTTTAGGAGGGCACTCACTGATTAGCTCTCTGAGGACGGCTGATTGGGGACAGGGTCCTGCCCGGGGGTCTGTGTTGTGGGCGCATGGAGCGAGAAGATGGGACATCTATCTGCAGGCAGCATGGTGGCATGGATTGCTCAGTAGAGACTCATGAGTTTTAACCCTGCTTGTGGAGTTTAACACAGAGGGCTGAGCCCCACCCTCAGGGAAAAAGGCTGGTTTGAGCTGTTACTCCCGCCGGCAAACCCAAACCAGCAAGAGGGAGCTTACTTCAAGAGTGGGAGGGTTCTGGTGGAGGGCAGAGAGAGCTTTCCTTTCTGTGGATTTTGCTGCCTGGAACGTCTTGCAGCTTTGGTTAACAAAATAGCTGGCTTGAAGCAGGACCAGGCTGAGGGGAGTGGTGAATCTGCTGAGAAAGTTGACTTACCTAACTGCCCAGGGAAACACCACAACCCCCGCCCACAATCCAGTGAGAGGGAGCATTTTCTGAGAGTGGGAGGGTTCTGACAGAAGGTGGAAAGGGGTTTCCTTTCTGTTGAATTGGCTTCCTGGACCCCCTCATAGCTTTGGGGAGCAGATAAGCCGGCTTGAATCAGCACCAGGCTGAGAGGAGAGGCGAATCTACTTAGGAAGGCTGACTTACCCAACAACCCGGCTTGGCGCCAGAAGGGTCGGAGTCAGACATTTTTATCGTTCTGCACTGACTAGCATCAAGCTTCAGCTCCCCTGGGGAGGCCAGGAAGTGGGAAGTGCTTGATTAGTGTCCTCGAGCCTAGTTATGGTCCCCTTAGTGAAGGGGATGATCTAGAAGAGGACATATTTTGGGTCCCTTATTTCACACACACACACACACACACAAAGAGAATACAGACACTTTAAAAAATAAAAAGTGAATTTTTCTTTTTAATTTAGTTTAATAGCTAAAATCTGCCTCAAAACCTGCAGATAGAACTTTGCAGGGCAATTGATTGATAAACACAAGCAGGCTGAGAGGTTTCACAAGGGCCCAAGAATGAACACTGTTCCTCCTTAGATTTGTTTGACTGCTTACCTGTGTGGTTGTTTGGTTTTTCTCTGTTTATTTGTTGTCTGTGGCTTTTCTTTCCTCTTCTTCCCCTCC
>JAQZBX010094205.1:0-12058 GCA_029593785.1 Cabassous unicinctus | reverse complement strand
TCTTATAAAAATTCAGTTTCTGTTTCAAGACACCATTTGGTCTAATAACTGAATCTTCATCTCATTAATGCCATTGCTTTTTTTCAGTAGTTTTATGAATGCTTCTTGCTCCCTTTCCCACTTTGCTACCTTCTCTCTTTCTATTTGAGGTTAAGCTAAATTCCAGAAAGCTATATCGTGTCTTGGGTGTGGTGGTGGAGAGGAGGAAGGAAGAATATTTTTTAAGAGAGATGTTCTGTTTTCTATCCTGACATCCTCTCTTTTGTCTTTATTCTTTGGGCTCTGATCTCCACTGGTATATTTTTAACCTGATTTTATTTCTCTGCCTGTGGGCTACTCAGAGAAGGGAGGTTCAAGGTCAAAATTCTCATGTTCCTTTAGCAAGTTTTGAAGGTGCAGATTCCTCAAGGCTCAGTTTTAAGCCCTCTTCTCTTCTCATTCTATTATCCTCTCACCTTCTTCCACACCCATGGCCTTGGTTATTATGTATGGGCCACTTCTATGTTTAAGACAACTTCAGAGTTTCTTCATCTGGTTAATTATGCCTTCATTTTTCGTTTAGTCAAGAACTATTTATTGAATCCCTCCTATGTTGCAGGCACTGGGCATGGGTTATATCCTCAACTAATGCAGATAAATTCTGACGACATGGTGCTCCCGTTCCAATATTATCATCACTATCATGACTATCACAACCATCATCATCACCAATACTTAGTGAACGCTTACTGTGGGTCAAGTACCAATGAAATAATTTATAATTACTTATTCATCTGCAAAGAACACAGTGGGATAAGTAATATCATTATGCTTACTTTACACATGAGGAATCCAAGGTACAGAGAGATTAATCAGCTAGGACCCAAGCCCAGAATTTTTTGCTTGATAGCCCATGATTTAAATTATGTGACTATGGCATCTTCTCTTGGATATATGAACTAATACATGTGCTTCTTTACTATCTAACAAGCAAGGTAAAATTTGATGTTCATTATTGCTGGACATTAAGCAGAGAGAAGTCACTGACATTGTAATCCTGATCATTACTTTATTCAACAAGTATCTTTTGCATTCTTACTATGTGTTGTTACTATGTATTGTTCTCAATATTGGAGAATACAACAGTAAATAAGACATACAAAAGTTCCTGCCCTCATGGGTCTTACAGCCAGGAGATTTAGACATATTATTAAAAGAGAAGGAGATTTTAGGGGATAGAAGATACCTCTTCCTTAGCTTTTGCTTAGATTCTCCCAATCAATTTGGGCTGAGATCTGGAGACACTCTTGTTTTTAAGGCTCAAGTGAAAGTAGAAAAATTAATGCACAATTTCTGCCCTAAACCTCCAAAATGGAAATGACAATCTCCAAATGCATGCATGTATGTGTGCCTTGGGGACTGTGACAGTGCACATTTGTCATTTAAAATGTTGTTCAGGATTGATTTTAAACTCCCTGATCTGAGTTTCCTCTTCACCTTTAGAAAGCAATCAGGTTACTGGCTGGCAATACATAAAACCAATAAAGGACTTTTACCTAGACTTTATAAACAACTCCTACAAATCAAAAGAAGACAAACATCCAATAGAAATGGACAAAATATTTAAACTGACACTTCACAAGAAGGCCAATAATTTGAACTGGGGCAAAACCTAACAAATCATTAAGAAATTACAAATTAAAACCAGAAGGCGATACCAGTGCATATCCACCAGAAAGGCTAAAACTAAAAAAATTTTCAACACCCAGTGCTGATGAGTATGTAGAGCAACCAGCATTCTCATACTTTACTTCCAGGAGTCTAAATTTGTACAAACACTTTGGAAGATTCTTTAGCACTATCAACTGCAGGATCTCACAGTTTTCCTCCCAGCATAGATTCTCTAGCAAAGATATATACATGCACCAAAAGACATTTTGTAAAACTCTTTATAGTTATACTACGTATTTTAACCTCAAACTGGAAACAACCACTATGTGAACAATTGGATGGATATATAAATTGGGACATATTCATCCAATAGAATTCTATAAAAAGGAAGACTGATGAACCACACACAATGTGGATGAATTTCACAAATATAATTCTGAGCAAAAGAAGCCAGACACACAATTCAAAACCAGTGGTTCTGTTTATAAAGAGTGTAAAATCAGGCAAAACCAACCTGTGGGTAGAGTCAGGGGAATGGTTAATTTGTGAAGGTAGAAAATGGGAGAAGTCGTGAGAGGGATTCTGAGTACTGATAATTTTGTATTTCTTTAACTGGTGGTGGTAACAATGCAATCATGTTCACTGTGGAAAATCAATATTTATGAACACTGAACACTTACAATAAATTCCTTTATATATATGTATGTTATATTGTAATGAAATCTTCACTTAAGAATAATTAGTCTTTTTTTATTATTTTTGCAACTATCTAGTAGTTTTGAGATTATTTCAAAATAAAAAGTTAAAAAATAATTAATATATCTACCATCATCTGTTTCCTGTCTTCCTGTTTTCTAATATCTCTCACAGAATCCTGATTCTGTTAAACTAGTTACATCAACTAGTTGCATTAGCTTCTCCAGGGCAGAATTCTTGTTTTCCATCTTTGTAAGCTTCCCTTAAGTACTTTTGGACTTAAATAAGGGATGAGTAAAAACATTTGTTAAGGAAATTCTTGTTTTTGTATCCCATTGCCCAGCACAATGCCTGGAACACAATAAGTAGATAAAGAATGTGAGTTTTCATTTGTCTGATATTTATGAATTATTATTATTATTGGAATAATGAAAATGCTTTAATAATGGTTGAATTGATGACTGCACAACTATGTGATTATATCAAATTCCATTGATTGTACACTTCAGATGGATTGTATGCTTTACTAATATGTATCAGTAAAATTGATTTGTTAAAAAAAAAAGACCCTATGCTGAGTCTGTTAGAAAGTTGTGCAAGATAAATGGAAAATTTCTAGTAAAACTTCCTCATACTGGAAAAAAAAACAGATGTCATTTAAAGAAAAAGTATAGAGAATGATGTGTGACTGAAGGGCTGAATTAATGTTGTTTTGTAAATTACATTGATAACTTAGTTTAGTATCTATACTAGTGTCTAATTTATTTAAGCCTGGAAATTCAATCACTTTTAGAATGGCTATCCAGTAAGTCCTCTCTGCCTTCCTTTTTCTGAGTGGTTGGACATTTATTGAGTTGCCATAGAAGTCACTTACCCAATAAAGGATGCTTTGTTTACTTTAAATATGTGAAAAATGGTTCATTCCTCAGGGGATTATTAATTACTGGTTTACTAATTAGTCTGGAACTGTCTAGTCTAGGCAGTTGTTTGAAAGAATTCTTATTTAAGTGAGTAATTAGATCAAAATAATTGACTAAATTAAGAAATTCTTTAATAGACATTATTTAGGTGTCAGTTTGCCTTTGCTACTGGTGATGCATAACAAATTCATTGTGGGATTAGTAATAAATCTGTCACTCCTGAAGGGATCCTTTTTTTTAAAAATAAAAAATAAAAAAAAGGAAACTCTCTTGACAAGCCTGGAGAGAACCTTGGTATTCCTTACATGTGGGCCATGAAATATTTCGAATTTTGTCTTGATCAAAATTCATAATGAAAGAGTCAGGGTGCTGAAGAAGTACACATATATTTTAACATGAAAAAACTCTGACAGGGGAGGTATAGATGGCTTTTTGAGCCAGAGAGCATCCTCCTTTACATGTTGGTGTCAAGACAAGAATAAGGAGGACTAATTTCAAATAGAAGTATTTTCACAGAGGCCTCTATGGATATCACCTCTCCTTCAAGACCAATTCAAAAGCAGTCTCTTCTGTAATGTTTTCTCTGATGCCATCCCCTCAATTAAGTAGTTAGAGATTCCTTAAGCTGTGTTTTGCTAACATTTAGTGCAATTCCTAAAACACAAAACACACTTTGCTTTGTAACGTATGTGTTCACTGCTGGAGTGATTGTCTTTATGATCCGAGAAGGTAGCCTATTTGTTGAAGAGTGAATCAACAGAGCATGAATTAGCATGTATTGGAGAGATTCATGTCCAATGGGGTTCTCTTTGAGAGCCCTTTTTCTCTTTCGTGATTAATATGCTTTTTTTCCCCCTTTCTAATGATGAAACTGACCACCCCTTAGTAATGCTAGTCCTTCTACCACATTTGCAGAGGTATTCTTTAACATCATTTTGAAGGCCATCCTAGAACAAGTCCAGCTGAGGATTTTGAACGGGGCTCAGGTAGTGGATGGAAGAAGCTCATGTGCACTCAAGGACTATATATAATGCTATAGGGGACCCATCGTCCTTAACCTCTGGCTTGAGGCTCCCGGGAAAGGAGGGATGGTCCTTCCTCCATGGGGGACATGACTCTTGGCCGTAGCACTCCTTGACATTGGAACACATGTTCTAACTGGAGATGACTTTAACTGCCTGAGCTAGAAAGAGGTCGTGTGTAATACCAGGTTTTATATTAAACAAAAATAAATTTTCTCTAACGCGAGTTTTCAGACAGGTTGTCCTAATATATTAACTTCTGTCTGTGTTTTGAATAGTCAATTTCACGGTGAAATGAGTTCTTAATAATATATTTACCACCTGGGAGAAATCTCCCAGCCATCTGGAAAGGAGAGGGGATTTAGTGCCTCCAAACTGAGATTGGATTTTTTTTTCCACGGTTATTTATTTATTTTTATATCGGGTAGTGGAGGACAGCTCGGTTTCTGGGCTGATGCTGAAGTGGGCGGGGCATAGACTGCAGGGGATACTGAGCGTGCGCAGTGACACCCTCCCCAGAGCTGCAGGCTCTGGTACCTGCGTCAAGATGGCAAAGGTACAGGAGTGTGCTGCATTCTATTTGGTGTTGGCGGGAAATACAAAAACAATAAAATGTGGTCAGTGGCCCCGGTTGTATTCTGCATGCTTTCTAGGCGTAGAAAGTAGAGAATTAGAGCAACAATGACTTTGGACTGAAAAACGTGGGGTTCAAATTCTGAATCTGAGACTTTTTTATTGTGTTACAAATTACTAAATCCCTTTGGGCCTTATTTTCTGCATCTTTTAAATTTCTACGTTTCAGTGTTGCGAGGGTTGGTGATAATGAATGTCAATGACAGCATCAATGTCTAGTATGAAAATATGGAACAGGTGAAAGAGAATTAAAACTAACTTATGAATGATAGCTAACAGTAATATTGCAATATTTTTGCATCAATGGCAACGAAGATACTATATCAATTCTGAGAGACAACTACAGAGGGGGAAAGGGGGTATGGGATTTTTCCTTTTGGAGTAATTAAAACATTCGGAAATTGAGATGATGACAGGACAATTCTGTGATGAAAATGAAAGCCACTGATGGTACACTTTGAATAGATTATACAAGGTGTGGGACTGTATAACACAGTGAAATCCTGTGGAAGATGGACTGTGGTTAACAGGACAATTACGAGAACATTCTCTCATGAACTGTAACAAATATGTAATACTAATACAGAGTTTTAATACCTGTGGGGGCGGGGAGTGTTGGGGGAAAACACACCAAATGTAATATATAGGCTATAGTTAGTAGCAATATTTTGACAATGCTGTTTCACAGTTTTTAACATATGTTGCACAGCAATTCAAGGTGTTGGTGGTGGGGTGATGTATGGGAGCCCTGTATAATGATATGCATGTTTGTTTTGTCACTTCACAACTTTTACAATACACGTATTGTTTATGTATGTTTATGTATGAATGACATACCTCAATAAATTTTTTAAATGAAAAAATATATGATTAAGCACATCAATTCAAAATCAATATTTGAATTGATCTAGTAGAAAATATTGGAGCTGGATAGATTTTTAAAAGGGGGTTAGGATGCTTTAAAAAGATTTTGCAAGAACACACACAAAAAATCACCATTCATTTTACAAATATTTACTGAGCACCTACCATGTACCAAATACTCTTCGAGTTCCTTCAGATACATCCATGAAAAAAATCATATATTCCTGCCTTATTTGAGCTTACATTCTCATGCAAGAGAGTGAGTAGACAATAAATTATAAACATAATAAGTAAATCACGTCAAATGTTATAAGATGGTAAATGCTAAGGAAGAGTTTTTTTAAAAAACAAAAAGTGTAAGGAATTTGGAGTTTCAAAGGAAGGGTAATTTGCAATTTTAACAGTGTTTTCAGAGTAGGCTTCAATTATAACATGACACAGAGCCAATATTGGAAGCTGATGAGGAATTGAATCCCATGGATGTCAGGGAAAGAATGGTTCAGTCTGGAAGCAGCCAGTGAAAAACCCTAAGGTATATGCTGGGCATGTCCAAGGAGAGGTCAGATGGTCAGTGTGACTGACAATACGTGATCCAGGGTAGATTAGTAGGAGTTGTGGCAGTGAAGACAACAAAAGTAAGCTAGATAAGGAGAGAGGTATAGGTCATTATAAGGACTCGGGCTTTTACTCTGAAGGAAGTTGGCAGCTAATGGAGTGTTTTGCAAAGAAGAGCAGTGACATTTAACTTAAATTTTAAGGGAATATTGACTCATTTGGCTTCTATGTTGAGACTAGATTTGGATGGGATGTGGCAAATGTAGATGGAGGGAGAAGAGTAAGGAGATGTAGTAACCCATGCAGAAGATGATGGTAGCCTGGGTCAGGGTGACAGCAGCAAAAGCATTGAGAAGTAATTAGTTTCTAGACATATTTTCAATGTAGAGGAACATGATTTCCTGATGGAATAAATTTGCAGTATGAGAGAAAAGGAGTAGGCAAGTATGGCCTGGATGATGACTTGCCATTAGTTTGAGATGTTGATGGTTATGAGTTGGTCATGTTTGGGAGGTCAGGTCAGAAGTTCAAATGTGCTGAGTTTAATGTGTCTAGTTGAAAAGAAGGCAATTGCATATGAACGTCTGGAGTTCAGGTATGCATTTGAAACTTGTTGGCATGTGGATGCTATTTAAATTCATGAGACCAAATGAGAGCCCAAGGAAGGTAAATGAGAATAGAACAAAGGGCCAAGAATTGAGCCCCTGAACACAGGGATTAAGTGAGAAAATGGGGTCACAGTGAAGGAGAATGGAAAGGAAGAACCAGCGAAGTGAAGAAAAACTCTGTAGTGTTCTAGAAGCCATGTGAAATGATGTATGGAGGAAGGAAGAGTGATTACATGTGTCCAGGACTGCCGGAAGGTCAAGTTAGATAAGGCCTGAGAACTGACTGTTCAATTTGTAAACAAGGGGTTCAATGGCAACACTGAAAAGCTTTCCAGTGCAGTACTGACACCAGAATTCTGATTGAAGAGAACTGAAGGGAGAATATGAAGAGAAGACTAGAAGAAAATAATAGAGACAACATTTTTGAGGGATCTTTTTTCTATAAAGGAGAACAAAGAAATGACAAGAGATATAAGGTTAAAAAAAGGCTTTTTTAATGGAATAGAGAACAGCATTTTTGTATGTTGATGAGAATGATCCAGAAGGGAGAAAAAAGTGATGTGGGTTAGAGACTGAGTGATAGTTGGAAGGTATTATTGAGAACGTTAGATGTAGGGGGTTCTGGTATCCACTGGAGGTATGTGTGGGAGCTCATCCTGGAAGGTGGATGGACAGGAGGTCCGATTCTACGGATATGCTGTTCTAAACAGTTTTAATTTCCTCATCAAATTAAGAAGTGCAGTGATCAGTTGAACATGAGGAGCATGGAGAAAATGTTGGAGGTGAAGAAGACAGGAGAAGATGTGAATGGATTGTCTTGGAGAGTGGGAGGGTGAATGAGTGAGTGCAACAATATGGTTGCCCAGTACTACAAGGCCCACTTGAGGCTAGTGATGATGAGTTTAAAGTAAGATCATTCAATTTGTGGTAAATTAAATAAATTAAATGCAATTTTGAGACATTTTATAGGTCAAGCACTGTCCTTGGGTCTGCAGATATAAAAACGAATAAAACATAATACCTCCCTTCCAATAATTCACAGCCCAACAATGAGACTAGAATATGAAAAAAATACTATAATAAATTGTAATAATATTATAATTGAGTTATAGTTATTGTTTTGGAAATTCCTGCCAAGTGCTGCTGCCAAAGAGTGACACAGCAATTTGAAGGTGTATTTCATATGAAAACCAGAATGTGAGTCCACCTAGTGATCTACTATGGTGGATTGAAGCTGTGTGTACTCAAGAAAAAAGTGTTCTTAAATTTAACCCATTCCTATGGGTATGAACCCATATTAAGTAGGATCTTATGATGAGGCTACTTCAGTTAAGGTGTAGCCCAGTCCAATCAGGATAGGTCTTAATTCTTTTAGTGAAGTCATTTATAAGCAGAACGAAATTCAGACACATAGAGAAAAAGTCACAGGAAGCAGGAAGCTAGCCAACAACAGAACCTCAAGAGGAGAAACCAGGAAACACCACCATGTGCCTTGCCATGTAACAGAAGAGCCAAGGATCACCAGCAGCCATCCCCAGAATGCCACACTGTCGGAAGAAAGCATCGCCTTGATGACAATTTGATTTGAACTTTCATTAGCCTCAAAACCATAAATTAATAAAATCCTATTGCTTAACCTGATCCATTCTTTGTAATTTCCTTGAGCAGCCTAGGAAAATAAAACACCTCCCATTACTCAATAAATGCTTATTAAATGTCCAGCATTAGGCTAGTTGTTAGTGGTACAACTGCCACCAAGATCACACTGCTGCACTCAAAGAGCTCATCTTGGAATGTGGTGATTTCTGACTTTAGTTTCACAATGACATCTTTTTGGGGCTTTTACTTAGCCGGATATCCCAACTTTATCTCCAACAAGCAAGTCAGAACTGTTAAAATTTCCCAATGTTTCCAATGTGCAAAGGAAGAAAACCACTGATCTAACGGGGGAGACAAATAAGAGTAGAGAAAAATGAGAATACAAGTGTGGTAAATGGAGAAGAAAAATGTAGTAGGGTAGCCCATTCAAGGGCTAGCACATCAGGTAGAGGGACCAGTGGAAGACCCTCCTGAGCTGATTGGGGAATGAGTAATATCATCATGGGGAGTGGAGTGAGGAAGTTTATAATCTCACTAGGGTGCATGAGAGTAGGAAATTTACAGAGGGAATAATGACATTATATTTTTGTTTTGAGTTGTATTTTACTGATTACTTGTATGGCTGAGTATCATTTTATACACTTATTGGCCATTTGGTATTCCTCTTTATGAACTGCCCATTTTTCCTATTAAGATTTTCCCCCTTCTTGGTTAATAGGTGTCTGCCTTCCCAAATCTTTGGACACTAAGTTGTTGTTAGTTATATGTACTGCAAATATTTTTTCCCTGTCTGTACCTTGTCTTTTCACTTTATGATTTTTAAATTTAATTTTGTTTTATTATAATGATGTGAACCCTGTCTTTTCTTTGATGAGTATGTATTTGTGTGTTTATGTGTATATTTGCATAAAAAATCATTTCCTACTTGGATTTTATAAAGATACTCTCATATTTTATTTTAAAAAGGACAAAACTTTGCATCTCATATTTAACTGTTTTATCTGTCTACAAACAATTTTTGTATATTGCACGAGAGAGAAATCCAGACACTGTTTATTCATTCCCCATGAACCTACAGCGTCAGTTCTTTCATAAATCCAGTTTTCATGCATGTGTTATTTTCTTTTGGGGACTCTTATCCTATACCACTTTTACAGTTGTCTAATTTTAGTCCAATGCTACACTGTATCTTAACTAATATTACTATATACTAAATATATTTTCTTATCTGGTAGAATGAGTATTCCCACCTTTTTTTCAAATTCCTTTTAGTTATTCTTGTTCCTTTGCTCAGCCTCCTAAAATTAATGTCAAGTACCATGAAAAATTCTCTTGGGATTTAACTAAATGTGTATTAGATTAAATTTATAGAACAATTGGTATGAATTGACATATTTATGATATTGAGTTTTCCTATCCATGGACATGCTCTATGTTTTCATTTATTTAGGTCTCACTTTTTGGTTTCTAATAAAATTTTATAATTTTTGCTGTAAATCTCCTTTACATATATTGTCTGGTTCTTCCCAGAAACCCAATTTTTGTTGCCATTGTAAATAGTGTCTTGTATAATTTTTTTATTATTTGTATGCAGCTTGTGTTTAAGAATTTAATTGCTATTTCTTCATTGATCTTAGATTCAGCAACTCTTCTAAACTCACATATTAATTCTAATTTATCCTTTGATTCATGAGGATTTTCTTCATTGATAATCATGTCATTATCAAAACATCATAATATCATTTTTTTTCTTTTCTAATCCTTACACCCTTTATTTTATTTTTTTGTCCTGTCTCACTTTACTGGATCTGATCTCCTATATACTGTTGAACAGATGCAGGGAAAGTAAGCACCTTTGTTCTGTTCCTGACTGTAGAGCAGTTGCTTCAAAGGGCTTAACTACTAAATGTGATGTTTGTCATATGTTTCTGGTAGGTGCCTTTTCAGTTAAGGAGGCTTCATTATAGCATCACGAATGTACCGCATTTTATTAAATAGTTGCTCTGTATCTATTGAGGTGAAGAATAGTTTTTTGGATTGTTCCCCTCAATGTTGAACAATCGTTCCTGGGGTTCAGTGAATAAATCCACTAGTTACACGCAAAGCCTAGATCAAGGAAAATATCCGAGACAAAAACAAAGGGGGATGGTGTTGCTATTCTAGAATGGGAGTGATCTGACTGAAATGGACACCTGCTCCTTCAGTATCATCCACGTATATGGTGTGAGTTTGTGCGTGTGTGTGCACATGTGTGTGTAGGTATTGTTTTCAACTTTACCAGCAAGTGTTGGTCCTGATAATTCAAAGGTTCTTCTGAATGTATTATTATATTTCTCTTTGTTGTATTCCTAGTATTGTTAATTTGTATGTTTTCTCTCTTTTTCATCCTCAGTCTAATACAGGCATAAGAGTTTTGTTGGACTTTTATGGGAATGACTTCTTAACTTTGTCAACCCTCTTGGATTTTTAGTTTTCTATTTCAGTAGTTTCTTCTCTTATTTTTATTTCCTTACTCTATATATCTTTTGAGTTTACTCATTTGTTCTTTTCTAACTATAATCATTGGCTCACTAGCTTATAAATTTTCTATTTTTATTATTTTCTAAGTCTTCTAAATATTCTACTGTTTTAGCTATAAGCTATACATCTCAATACATAATATTTCATTATGATTTTGTTTTAAATTCTTTTGCATATTTACATTAATTTCTAATTTGATTCATGAGCTACTTTTACATTTCTGAATGTATGTTTGTATGTATATATGTGTATATATATATTCATTATATATGTATATACATTGTATTCTGACTACATCACTTACAACCATATTGATTTGTGAAAATTAATAGTGTTTAGTCCAGTCTTTGAAATGTGATGATTTCTCAGTGAATATTTGCTATTATTGTATATTAAAATTATTTTAGTGCATAATTGCATAATAATCTCTGTAATTGATGATGATAATAGTAATAATAATAATGCTAAGGCAAAACTAGGAAACGAGATCAGAGGAGGTACAAAAAATAGAACTCGGTACATATCTGTTGACCAAGAACAGGACTTGCTCTTAGAAACTTAAGCTTTGGTCAAACCTGCTAGGAAGAATCAGGGAGACATGGTGAGGTTTAGAACAGAATAAGTACATAGGAATCATGCAGTTCCTTCCGGAATGGAATAATCACTCTTTATTTCCCAGTGCTTAAAACACAGCAGTATTCTCTGCTCTTCTCCCCACTTGATCTGGCACCAATATTAGGTTAGAAATCACTTGAGAGTTTACCAGCCATTTCTTAGCTCAAAAATGGATGGTAGTGATGGAAGCACAACATTGTGAATGCAACCAACAC
The DNA here is from genome assembly GCA_029593785.1 of Cabassous unicinctus. NCBI lineage: Eukaryota > Metazoa > Chordata > Mammalia > Cingulata > Chlamyphoridae > Cabassous > Cabassous unicinctus. Next base: position 161 of record JAQZBX010094205.1, on the reverse strand, counting down.
TGCTGAATTGTACATTTGAAAGTGGTTAAAATGGGAAATTTTAAATTGTATATATGTTACCAGAATAAAAATTCAAAACAACAGCAACAACATAGAACTGTACAACACAAAGAGAGAACCCTAATGTAAACTATGCACTATAGTTAATAGTAATAATATTG